>ML776907.1:661421-684151 GCA_009831015.1 Picea engelmannii | reverse complement strand
TCTATCTCAGTCATGTATCTCACCATCCATGGGTTGGAATTCTGGCCAACGTGTTGCCACATTCTCCATACACTTCCTATTATCTTTCCAATTAATTGGATGCCTTCCTTTCCGACCCGAACACTACACCAAGAATATAATTCGATATTCATTAGTGTTAGCAAAAAGGTTGCAGCCCAAATTTATTCAAAAGTAGGGAGCTTCTGGTACCTGGTGTGGCTCATAATCTTTCCATATATGTACCTTTCCATATCCAACCATGTCCTGGTCTCATACATGACTAGCTTTCTTGCATTCATTCTTGTAACAAGTTCTTATCTTTTAATTCTTTGGTTATTACCCCATAACCAAATTAACATGACATTCTACTATGTCTATGTGTGCATTCAGAAGCTAAAAATATTTGAATTAACACATGCCTACAACCTTTACCACATCCGGTGGTATGCATTCAAATAATATAATCATGTGATTTAATAACATAGCTCTGGTTGAGGAAATTCTTACCATAATTTCCTTTCAACAATTATGCAAAAAGAGTGATAAAAATCATACCTGCATGAATGCCATTAAAAATTATACTACCTGAATATCTGATAGAAGTAGAAGCTTTCATGCTTCTTTTATTAGACTTATAACCAACTCTTCATCTCTCTGTTGATTCCTTCATGAGGTAGCAAAATTACCAACAACACCTACAACATGCAAGCATTCTTTCCTTGGGCTGGCCAATCAAGCCATAACATACTTACTGCCACAAATTGTAGCAACTTATTTCTCCCTATGACCCTTTTTCTTGTGGATCCCAGAAGCATTCAATTCTTCCAGGATTCCTGCAAGTTTCTCCTGCATGGCCACTGGCCATGACCACGCGCCTATCCAAAAAGCGTTTCAGGATTTCACGTATCGGGTGTTTTGATATGAGTCACCCTCGACTCTCTCTATCCCCAAAATCTGAAACAAGAGTCTAGCGTGTCCTAGCTCTTCCTTTAACTTCCACCGGTGTGAACTCTAGAGAAATTCGAGGATTAGCTCTCCTCCTTTCTCCCGAGGTCCGGTCTCCCGAACCTCTGTTGCCTCAGATCAAGGTCCACAACTTTCCAGGTTCGACGGTTCCGGTCAATTCCTCGCGAATCGACAATTCACGTTTCGGGGTTTCAAAAAGCAGTTTCCTTTTCTTTTCTTCCGATCTCTAGTTTTCCGAAAACTACGTGAGTCAGATCCAACAACCACTTGATGTAGGCGTGAGGATAAAACCTCACCTTGCCCTCTCTCCGGATCGCTCGCTCAGTTCATATTCATGAGCCAAAGCAGCTCATTGGACTCCCTTCTGGAATCTCAGTTGAAAACCCGATCCACAGGTCCTTCTTTCCCTGTTACGGCCTCTGCACATACCTATGACTTTTCCCCGATTCAGACTTCGGGTTTCAGGGTTTCGTGATCCCTGATGACAAGAGTTCCTGTCCTCTCGAACTCCTAATCTCCGATGAGCCAATTCACCGATATGGCCCTTTACGCATTAGCCCTCCTGGCTAAATTCCTGGCCCATGTGACCACTAATTCACAAGATCGCAACCTTGTCTCCTTTCGGGGTTTCAGACTTCACAATTCCGAAATGCAAGGGCTCCTGTCTTCAGGATCTGCGAAATGTCGATCCCCAACTTTCTACGAATTCTTGACACGTGTCCCAGATGAATGAACGGTCCATATTAAACCTCGGACTTCGCCCAATGCCAAGTCAAACTGCTCCCTTATGTGAGTCCCGATGGCCAATTTCCCAGTTGGGATAATCACGCGACATATGTCCTTCCTCAGATCCACAGCTAAAATCCTTTCACTGTTTCGCGACTCAAAAGGGCCTCAGACTCTTGCTTTCCAAATCTCCGATATGCCGATGGGCTCCCAATCTTGCCCACGTGTCCCAACTGACGGACGACTCAGATCAGTTCTGGGAAATTTTCCTATGGAAATTGCCAATCTCTTGTCCATAGAAATCCCGATTTGCCGAGTCCCAAAACTCCGATGGAGTCTTCCCTTTTCGGGACTTTCCAGAGATCTTAGATCTCACCACGCATCCCCTCAAGATGGATGGTCCTGATCGCCTCTCACGATTTTGTGACTTCTATTGTTCCAGAAGTCTTATCCTCAGGATTTGTGATCTGTCGAATCCCGATGTGCCGATGGAATCTCTCCTTTCGGGACTTCCCCCGATGGTCTGGATCTCCGCCACGTGTTCCCAACAGATGGACGACCCTGATCCAACCTCACTATTTCAGGATTTTTGATGCCCTGATGACAGAAATCCTCTGTCAACTCAAAACCCCGGTAGTTGATATACCGACGGGTCACTTGATCTCCGCCACGTGTCTTAACTGATGGATGGCTCCGATCGATTCTGAGATTTTCACCATGAAAATTCTCGATCTCATGTCATCGTGACTCCTGATTTCACGAATTCCGAGATCCCGATGACCACGCCTCTCGTCGGGACTTTTCCTCTGTTGTTCACGAAGGCTTTAACCCCCGTGCAAATCTCGACAGATCCGATGGCTATCGGGTCTCTGGATCAAGATCTAATGGTCCAGTTCCATTCTTTCTGTGCGCACACTCTAGAGACTAAACTCTGAGCATCTTCACCCATTCAAACGGTTGACGGGTTCTTCGCTTTAGATATGACGGTGCAGATCATTTCTTCCTATGATTGCACTCCTCCTGTTTCTCCTTGGATGTGAAAACCAACGATCCATATCTCCTTCTACCGCTGATCTGACGACTGATGTGCTCCCTCCTGAGCTTGCACTCTTTCTTCCTGGCCTTGGAAGAATTCCAATTCCTCAAAGGTCTCGACCTTTGCTTGTTTCTCCTCTGTGAGCTCCACGAATTTGAGTCCTCGTCTACGCTCTCAATGACGTTGTTCCTCCTGAGCTTATCCTTGAATCCCCAAGGGATTCTTTGACTTCTACGCCTCTGCAGAGTCTTCACATGCACACAGAGGTGCTATCCATCCTGAGCTTTCCTATAGCTTTGACCTCCACACAAAATCAGTTCTTTTTCTTTCCTTTCTCCCACAGATGGAGAATTTGATGCCCTCTTGGTTGTCCTCCTGCTCAAGCAACCTCTTGCTGAGCCTTCAGGGTGTTCAACAACCCTGTGAATATCCTTCAGTGGATTCTTCCTCTAAGTTCCAGAACTCAAAGAGTTCTCTTCTCTTACTGTGCCTGTCTGCACAATGTCTGAATGCCCACCTGGCAGAGCATCTTTTCACAGAACGTTCAGCAGTTCTGTCCTCTGTGCACTCCTTGCACCTACTCAATGCCCACTTGGCAGAGCTCTTAGAATCCCCTAGTGATTCTGGTTCTTCTTGAACTCACAACAGAGTTATTCCTTAGCACCACTGTGCATATGCTTAATTCCCACTTGGCAGAGCGTCAAGAATCCTCAGTGATTCTGACTTCTTAAGAACTCACAACAGAGTTCTTCCCAATGCACCACTGTGCATATGCTCAATTCCCACTTGGCAGAGCTTCACATAACTCCTTAGAGATTCTGTCTGCAACTGTGTTTCTCATACACAGCCTTCCCTCCTGAGGTGTTCAACAACCTCAATGTCTTCTCCCTTTGAGTTTTTGATTTTAGCTGTGTGCCCACCTGGCACGTCTTTGTCTGAATCCGCATAGTTCATATATGCAACTTCTATGCATGGCTATCAGAACCCGCAGTGTTCTGTCACACCCTCCCGGTATGAAGCCTCAAAGACCTCTCAAGCCTGAAACCAAATCAACTCCTGCAAATGCACAACTACATCTACAACATAATTTCACAACATAAAATAGAACACACGAAGACATTCATTCAACATAGAAATACATGCAGGTAAAACTGCTTCTGTTTGTATTAATAAAATGCCTCTTTACAAAGGTGTTCCTGAGCTCAGACTTTAACAGAGTCTCATCTCCTTCTCTCCTTTGATCTCTACTCCCAGACTCTCTCCTATGCTCCCACACACTTCTAGTTTGGAGTCCTCTCTCCCTGTGGACTTATGCCACATTGGCTGCGGTCTCATAACGCCGCTATACTTCTTGAGATCGTAAGCATGGTCAAGCAACTACTTGACACTTTGGAGCAAACCAGGGTCTGAAATTGGCCTTCCAGACCCAATTTCCCCTCGCATTCTCGGTCCAAAGACCGCTCCACTGGCCCATCTAGGCTCAGTGTCGAAACCTTGGCTCTGATACCAATTTGTAGCACACCCATTTCGAGACTCTGGGCTTATTCGTGCTCTGATACCAATTTGTAGTGTACCTTTTTGCTTACCCAGAGCTTATAATGCACTATGTAGCAATCTGTACATGCACTTTTACATACTGCATACAGGCATTATGTAATCACATGCATTCAAGTAAAGAAATACATTGAATTCAGAGTAAACATATAATTTACTGCTACGATTAAAAAATACATAACATCTAACAATAATTCATATACACAGTGGAAATCATGATAATTTATGTAGCACAGTCATGCAAAAGGTGATAAGAACATAGTTAAATACTTATCTTGTAACAGTGGTGAAATCCACCAACCAAGTGCAGGCCTTCCACGAACCTCCCAGCCTTAGACCACACTGCTCATCATCTCAATAGTGGGTCACCCCCGAGTTGGGACTGAGCTCCAACCCAAGGCAAGGAATCCTAGGCTAGGCTGAGGTTACAGGGAAAACTGCATAGAAATATCTGGAAGGGTTCTTCCCAAAGATTCCATCTTACGCCCACTACTACCAGACTCTCATTCCCCACATGCCTGTTCCACCYGGGAGTATACACCTTCACACGCACAGTCCATCGGTGCTAACCTCCCTCTCTGGGCCTCGGCAACAGGACGAATCAGGAAGTCTCAGAGCCCGTAGCTGGTGTTGGGCACTCTCTGGAAGAAGMCACTTTCCAACAAACTCTTTCACCTGGGAATAGTTGCTCACAGGCCTGACAACCTACCTCTTCCAACCACAGTCGCCTCCCTCACCAGAAGAGAGGTCATACACAAGCTCATCACAAAGCTTACTCTGGCCAGTATGCCACACACAGTTCAACACTGTGTGGCCGCAACAACCAATTGGGAAAAAAAGACACGTGCTTCCCAAACCAGTTCAACAGTCCCAGGATGATCTCACGGTCCTGATTTAGGAACAGGGACTCCACGCACAGGCTAGCTCAGCTTCCTCGAATAACAAATATTCTTCCACTCAAATTCAGCACATGCTTCCCATTCAGGGAATGTGCACACGGGTTTTCTCAGAGACAAACACAGACTCCCCGGCTCCGAACATGGGTGTACACGGATTCTTCAGAACAAACACTGGCTTTCTTTCCCTGTATCAGAATTACACCAGGAACTCCTACAGACTGGCTCACACCGATCACCCTCAGGACAATTGGGTCAAATCGATGAGAGAGATCCCCCCCACGGCTTACCTCGTCTAATTTATTTGCATGCATCAGGGTGGACACTTGTCACCCTTGGATCTGCATGCATTCCACCAGAACGCATTCCTCCCACCATTTGGGAATTCACGTGTCCTTCCAAAAGGACTTAGGATAAAGACATAAAATGCACAAATCTTTTGGAATAATAATTAAATATTATCCTTAGGCTTAATACCCCTAGGCTTAGCCCCTAGGCTCAATACTTAGCCTCTTTCCCACCTTCCAGCCCCTAATTCCTTGCCCACTCTGTGGACGCTTAGTCCCCCTTCACTCATTCATCGTGGTCGGTCTGCACCTGGCGGTGTTTATATTTTATTAATCGTTCTGCATACATACAAGTACAATAGTAGGCTCCTGGCCTTCAAACACTTAGGCTTCCTGGCCTAACAAACACATAAGCCTACCGACTTATACAAAAGTTGGCTCACCAGCCTATAGAACATGTTTACAATTCATTTCATATATCATGATTTGCAACGGGGCTTAGCCTTGGGGACACTACAAATCTCCTATAACCTTCAAGTTTGTGATACCTTTGTTAATTTCTAAGTTAAGGCCTATAATCAAATCTTCGTATTCAACAACATTGTTTGTACAATGATATTCAAGTCTATAGGAGTAATAGAAAGTTTTCTTCGATGGGGATGTCAGGACAATGCCTGCTTCTGAGGCAAAACTTGAATGAGAACCATCAAATTCTAAATTCCATATTCCCCCAGGTGTTTTTCTAAGCTCATCCTTTGAATTTCCTCGTTGGACAAACCAACTTTCAATCCCATTGTTTACATAGAGGAGATAATTATCGGGTTCTTCAAAAGTTTTAATAAGGTAGTCTGTGATGGGTTCTTTGTGAAGGGTAAAGAATCCTTCTTCAGGGTGAGGTATGATATCTTTGGACCCTTGGTCTTGGAAGCTCCCAGTAAATTTATCTATCAAGTCCTTATAGAGTAGAATTCCCTTGTTGCTTAAAGTATCTATCACTATTACATCAATTTTGAAAGTGGAATCAGGGCAAGCATGGAAGGAAATACTTAGGTCTTTGATGATGCCTTGTGTAAAACCACCTTTCATGTTTGGTTGTGATATAATTATACCTAGTTGGTGCATAACCCTTTCGGTCATAACATTTTTAGGGGTCTCTGGGTCAAACACACAATTATGGAGAAGGAAATCATTGATTTGGAGGGTAACATAAAAAGGTACAGGTTCTCCATATTTTGTTGCCATGATCCCAACCTGGTAGACAATGGGGAATTCCTCTTCACAATCATCTTCCTCATCAATTTGTGAAGGTGAGTATTCAATACTTTCAACCTCAAGGTTTCTAAATTTATTTTGAGTGGGTTTCAAATCCCCAGGAGGTTCATTTTGTTGTGAAAACAAGGAAGCATATTTCATGTTTGAGAAGCTTGTGCTCCATTTCCTAGGGAAAGTACTATTTTCTGCCTCTAGAATATCTCAGAGGTCATGCTTCAGCCCTCCCATACTAGCCTCATCTAGCTCCCAGATGTCATCATTGTTTAAGAGGTTGATCTGATGGATGGAATTGCTGAACTTAAGGTTCTCCTCAATCTGACCAATAACCTCTTGTGCTTATTCTAGGCTTGTAGGTAATCGATTCTTGAGGGTAAATTGTAAGGTTCCTTCTAAGGAGTTCAGGTAATGTTGGAGAATATCTCTCTTTGGGTGAAAGTTGGGATGAATTTTTCTAATGAGAGTGTTGAACCTATCATTGAATTCCCTAGCATGTTCGTCGATTCGTTTGTAAACTTTGAGGTATTGAGAATAAAAAGAGGCCATACTTTCTTCCTTATGCCATCTCTTCATGAAATCCTATTTTAAATCTTCATGGGTTTTGAGGCTTCCGCTTGGGAGTTTATTAATCCAGGTTCTAGCACTCCCAGTGAGCGAGTTCAAGAAAAGTCTCATAAACGTGTCAAGTTGTTCCTTTCCTGATTGATGGAATTCATAACCCTCACAAAATTTAGTCCAATGTGAGTTTCCATAAGATCCCACTTCTCCCAGGAATTTAGGTATCCAGGAATTGGCTTCTTCCAGGAGATCATGTAACCCACCTTGGGTGTTAGCCAGGTCCAAAGGGGCACAAATTTCTTTGGGAGACCATTTAGGAAAAGCCACATGGATGACTAGGATATGAGGAAGATAGAGTGTATATTGACATCCGCTACGAGTCATCATTAGTGAAGTTGCCAGAAAATATTTAGAAGATTATAAAAAATATGAGAGGATCACCCTTAGTGGAGTCACCAGGTAAGCTTTGTAATATAAAGTATTTTGAGGAAAGGATTACCGAAAAGTGTTGTTTTCTGAGGAAAATTGATTGAGTGTTCCCTGACAACGATGCCAAAATATTATCGTACAATTTGTACTTTTCCAAAGCCAAAGTCAAGTGAATATTAAATTGACATAACAAGGATGATGTCCTATCATTGTCACCTTAAGAAGACACCTCTTTCTGTTTAGGAGTAGTACCCTAGGGGAGACGTCCCCAATGACCTGGGGGTTTGAGAAGGTTAAGGAAAAAGTATTAAGAAATTCCCACCCCTCTCACATATCACTTTGATAAAAATTTCTAAGGGTTTTAATGAGATGAAGCAAAATAATATTAGAGTGTACCTGCGTAGAACAAGACAACAAGCAAATATACTATTTGCAAGTACCATATGATGTTAGTTCTTCATAAAACCATAGAATTTTGATAGAAAGAACAAGTTGATATAAAAGCTGAAGCCATAGAAGTATTTATAACAACAATATATATTTAACAATAGCTACACAATTATGCCTCAAAAATGCCTAAAAAATGACAAGAAATGATAGCATAAACTTGACAAAATGATAGTAATTGTCAGAAGCAATGATGGAAATGTATTATCAGCTTTTGATCTTACTTTTAAGATGAATTTTCTGCTGTTATAGATGGCTGTAGCAATATTTTGCAACACCAGAAAATTAGTTAGTAAATTAGTCTAATCTAAAGTTAGAAATAATTAGTAAAAGTCTTAAGGTAGATAGTTTAAGAGTTTGTTTAGTCAATTAATCACTTGTAAGGTGTGAACTAGTGCCTTTTAGGGTAAATGGAGTCAATGTTTGCAATGACAATTCTTAGAGGGAAACAAAAAATGATAATAGATGAAATAAAGGAAGGGGAAGATGATTGAGGTGTTAGTAACCTAAGGCCTCAATATCGAAAACCCTGGAAGGAAAAAATGCTAGAAAGTAGGTAACCCTAGGCCCTAGCGATTTCCTTCTTCTTTAGATCAAGCTTGAAATAAAATGTATGAAGCTTAATGAAGCAATGTTACTAGAATGCTAAAGGTAGGGCTCTAGTGAATTCTTCAAGGGAGGTGTTCTCTATCAAAATCAAGTAGGTGAAGAGTTATAAAGAAAATGACAATAACATGTGCTTTTCTCCTAGGGTTTTAAACTAGAAATTTCATAATCTTAGAAATGAATAAGAAAATATACCATAACCATTCAAAATAAAGAAGAATTTCATATTTTACTTCATCAAGAACAATATAGCCACAAAATCCTAGTTGAATAATTTCCACCATGAAAATACCAAAAATATACTAAGAATAACCTCCTCCAAGAGTTGCGCACCACTTAATTTCAGCTAATAATCCTTAAAAGAGAATGAATTTCATACCTCACACTTGTGTGAGTGAAAGATTATGAAAACATGAGAGTTTTAACTCTCAGTTTATAAAATATCAATGACCTTTATTTACATTTTAGGTCAAAAAAGGTTGACATGTCCAATTTACATAAAAAATCCAGTTTGACATAAAATTAACAACTCAAAACCCTAATTTGTCTTTAGGGATGAAATCATGCCCCTCCTAGGGTGACGTTAGGCCCCATCATGGAATTCTAGGCCTCAAAATCTACCACATGTGCCAACCAATCCGTCCTCATGCCAAAACCCTAACTGGATGATGTCAAGGATCAATATGATGATGTGAGGGGCCTTCAAGGGCCAACGTCATGGTGGGAGGGAAATAACCCCATAGGTCCAGGCCTACCTAAGTGTCTCTGGTGGAACATCCTTCTTTTTCTCTGGTGCAATTATCTGGTGTCCCTCTACCCCTGGATGGGGTCACACCATCCATCTGGTGGGATTTTATCCCCATGGAGGTCCAAACTAATCATCTCCCCATATGTACCTGTCTGACGGGCATGGTCCTGCAACAAAAAAAAGTACGCCCTCCATGGGATCATAAGTCACAGGGATCATAGCAATGTCAATCATGTCTAATAATCAAGTTACCCAAACATGTGCATCAAACCCCCCTTTACCCAGACAAATGCTCAAAGATGTTATACAATTTAACAAGATAGGTTTGGATAGGGTCCCATGACGTCCTATTGGGATAATCCTCCTCAGGTTTGGGGTGTTTCCTAGGTGAAGGACAATATAGGTCTTGTAGATGTATGAGATGGTGTAGGGAATGTTTGGGCAAGGGGTGAAATGATACAAGGAAATGTAGGTCTTACCTGTGGGTGCCTCTGTAGAGGGTGAGTTTCACCTTGTCATGGATGCCATTGTTTCCTAGCCAATTCAATGCCTTTTAATATTTGTCTTATTGCTTTTTTATTTTCAATAGAATAGCTGGAGGACACTGTCCTCGCGTGGTGACCAGTGGTGACAATGTTGCCCACAAGCATTTCACAGAGATGAGAATGCTGGCACGTGATGAGACCCCCTTTCTCTTGTCTATGCCACCAAGAGCCACTACCCTAGTTTGGTGACCATATGGATGGTAGTTTCATACCGCTACATGCCCATGGACCTAATAGGCTGGCCCATGATGAGACCTCCTATCCACCAACTATATCTTGAGTTTTATTTTTATTTTACGTGTCCCCTTTTCTTGTTGAGAAGCCTTTTATTGCTTTCTCAAGAATCCTTGGGAGAAGCATATCAAGGTTTCATATTGGATTTTAACTTTTTCCAGCTACTTTTACCCTTTGGGCCTTTAGCCCCTTCTTCCCACATGGCAAGGTACAACCCTTACTATATTGGAAAATCCAATACCTGAACCAATGTAGGAGAAATATGAGGGAGATAATGATGAATAGTGGTAAGTATGGAAGGAATAGACGATGACCTTTCATAGAACCACCTAGTGGCAACTCATACCTAAGGGAAGCAACATACTAGGGAACTCTGTCATCCCCCCTAGGTATGGATAAGTTAAAGAGAATAATTTCCAAGAAAACATCATGAAACAAAATAGAATTTAGTGCACATATTCAAATGTTTTGAGAATTAGAGTGACACATACCATGATACCCATACTCATTACCTCATGGAGCAAGACCCACCTATTCTTTAGAATCAGGCCGATGGGATGGATGTTACTGCTGCTGCTGCTGATAGATAAGAGGTGTTGAAGAAAATATGGTCCCTCCAGGGCCAAGCTCAAGTCATATGGCTCTCGGTAATCCATGTCTAGGATCTGTGGGCCTCGAGACATAATCTCCTTAGTTATCCCTAGGATAGGGGATAACACATACTTTAAACATCTCACACTCAGAAATCCCAAGATATGAAATATCATTGAAGTCATGCCCCAAAGTAATTCTTTGTGGAGTTTTATTCATGAAATATATTCTTCATTATACAAAATATATTTGACAGTCACATACATTTATGTAAATAATCCATGATTATATAATAAAAGTCTTTGAAGAATACAAGAGAAACAATCGAGAAATCAACCTTCTACTCAATTTATAATTGTAAGCATAAAGATTTGAGAAAATGATGTAGAAGAAAAGAGGAGTGGAGAATATGGATATGTTTTTTTATTTATGATCAGAATCTCAACTTCATATTGATAATTGGTACCCTCTATTATGATTTTACTATTACCTTCTTCTAACCCTTTGATTAAGCTTTTTCTTTCCTTTTTCTTTGATGAAGCTTTTTCTTTCCTTTGATGAGCTTTCTATTTATTGGAAAAAATTCTTTAATTTATGATTCAATAAAGTATCATTAATGAATTTGCATCATTAACATTTGTATCTTGAAGTGGGCACTTTTCATCTTTTAATAAAGTTTTATTTGAAAATTTTAATTAACTTCCCCTTTGAAGAGGTGACTATGTTTTAATTTTTTGGATGTGATATTCAACTTTTCAATCATGGAAATCAATTTAGATATGATCTTCATCATCTTAGATTTCCAACAAGTCCTTCTGGGAGAAATTTTGATTCTTGTATCTCAAGATACGAGCTTGCGAAGTCGAGGTGTCAAGCATATTTATTGTAATGTTCCCCCAGCCTGATCGAGGGACATTATAGTGTAGAGTACACAAAAAATGAAATTTATGCTAACTAAATTAATTATTTTACTGCCATTCGATTTCCTGTAGCTTTCAGCTACGAATTAAAACATATTTAGCTACTATATACAACCATAATATAGAATCATCTACAACATGATAATAATCAACATGAAGTGCAATTAAATAACTCATTACAGTATCATATAAATCATCTCCAAATACACAGAGTTCATGCACAACAATTCAACTCATGTAAATAACACAACAACAAGATAAAACACACATATTTAAACAAGAGTTGTGCAACCAGCTGGTTGGGACAGATGTTCCACCCAACCGTAGACTTGTTCCATATCTCAACAAAAAATCACCCCCAAGGTAAGTCTAGTAATCCAGAAAAGAGCGTGGTCTCTCACAGTCCACTCACAGTTCATAAAAGTCACAATCCACTGATATCTTCCTACAACTATCTCTATTTTCCACCAGCTCTCTTCCTCTTGACTTGCCCAAGCCAATAAATGTACCCCTTCATTGATCTCAGTACCTCATGCATCCCATTCATTTATCATGTTATCTCCAGCGTAGGTAGCTAGGAATATCTCAGCTGGTAACTCAAGGGAAACTGCTGCTAGGAAAACTACCAACAAACAACAAAAACCACTTGTTGTTTTAGTGAAACTCACTCAGGAGTTCACTCTTTAGGCATGAAAACCCGATTATTCATTTTCCATCTCCAAATACCCTCAAATATGCTCCAACTTTCTCTAAAATTTTCCCTCCATTGTTGCACCAACTCCAAGCTCTCTTTCTTGCTCTCTACTTGCTCTTCATGTGCACAACTTGACTCCCTAAAACCGTTGTCTATACCCAAACAAATTTCCTCCCCTTGGCTTACCTTTCTTGAATCACACTCTTCCCCAAGATGATTTTAGTCAACCACCATGTTCTCAATAAATTTGGAATGTGACTACTCACACCCACCCTCTTACATGCATTCACTTATTGGCTTTGGGAAAACTCAATCATAAATTACAAGGTTCATATAAAAATAACAATTTTAGGAAACATGGATTGGATTAATATACATGGGTAATTCCCCCTTGGAACCCTATTGGCCATTATCCTAGACGCTCCCCTCTCTTGTGGATTAATTCAACCCCCATATCTTTCTATGTCCCCTTAGCACCTGGAATCACATTTTATTATTAAAACATACAAATACAATTCACATATTACATCGCTTGGATGTAGCCACACATTATATCTACATAATCATTAATTAAAATGGGGATTATAGTGGGGATGTTACACTCCCCCTCCCATAAAATTGTGCATTGTCCTAGGTGCACTCTATGCTGATATACATATATGAAAATCTACACCACAATACTTAGAAAATGAAATTCTGCAATTTTACAACTCTAGCAGCAGTCCCAACAAAAATCTCATGTTCCTCTCAACTCACTGACCCATGGAATGCACCATTTGTTTATTAGTGTTAACCCAAGGAATGTACCATTTGTTTATAAAGGCTAACCCAAGGAATATGCCATTCATTTATCAAGGTCCCCAACATAGTTGGCTAGGACTCTCAGATGCAGTTCCAAAACTCTAGTTTCTCAAAATGATGTCTTGCATTTTGTCTTCTTCAAAATTGTCAAACATTTTTGGGTACTATGCCCACATGTTTTATTCATTGTCCCATGTAGCATATTCAGGACCGTAGTGGGTCCATTGAAAATTTACTATCCCTATGGCCTTGTTTCTAGGAACTTTGAATTTCCAGTCCAAGATGTGTACTTGTTCCACTCAGAAATCCCCTTCGTGTTCCACCCATCGATCTCAAATAAAGAGAAACAAAAATCATTGATATGAATCTATCAACCATTGGTGATTTTCATCCTCCTATGGTTGCACAAAACATTTTTCCCAAACTGCCGACCCAACGATCGACCGTCGGTCCATTTACCTGACACCTGATTTGTACACATTTCTAAACTGCCCATCTTGATTGTCGACCATTGGTCATTGGTGATCCTTGTTGGCTGACGAAAAACCCCTCAAATTTGGTTGATGCTCGACTGTCAACCTTCAGTTGATCCTTGGATGATGTGGAAACTGCTGATGTGGCATGACACATGGATGTTGATGTGGCATTATATGTCATATTGAGGTGTCAACTTGACTGATGTTGATCCGGATTATTTTTGGCACGAAATGAGAGCGGAGATATAATAAAGAAATGCACAGAGATATTGTAGATATTCAATAATATAACATAAATGTATCAGAGATGCAACCATAAACATAGATATGCAGTAATACACGATTTCTATTAATCAGACAAATGTACAGAGACTGTAAAAATACAGAGTGAAAGACTCGCTAGAATGGTGGCAGCTTATCTCTGAGAAGAGATGTGACGGCTACTCGCATTCAAAAGAAGATGATTACAATGAGGCTCAAAAGGACCTTTTAAAATAAGCAGGAATGCCAAAATTCCTAGACATCCAAAAACCTAACCCTAGGAGATGAAGCGTCAAAATTCATGTGGGCCTCGTTTGGGTAAGTTGGTGCATCAACTTCTCGGGGTCGTAACTTTTGCATACGATCTCTGTTTTAGGTGTATGATAGCTCGTTGGAAAGATATATCCGAGAAATTCAATGCTCGAGACAAAATAGAAACATAGATGATATTTTGCGAGAGCAACATACCCAAAAACAACATCGTTTAGGGCCTCAAAATGGCCACGGAAGTTCAGGACCCGAAAAAACTGCTAAAAATAGTAAATTACCAAAATTGTCAGAAAACTGTTTTGGGCTAGTTGGAGAAAGTGGGAAGCCACCGATATCCACCTGGATCAATCCTCCCTCCTTAAGAAGAAATGGTCTCCATTGCGTTGAGTTCCCGAGGGAGAGGGGAAAGCGATTGCTGAATCTGAATCTTGGTGAGTTGCTTGCCTTGTTGGAACCGTCGCGCTGCTTGGTTTGTTGAAGGTCCTCACGAACCTGTCGTTGGAAGGGTTGGACCTTTTTAACCAGTTTGGCTACATGAGATGACCATGTGCAGAAGGAATCTTTGTGCTTTGTTGCAACCTTGTCGACCTACTTTTGTTGGACAGAAGGTGCTTGGGTTGAAGATATGGTGGTTGCAGTATCCTTTTGTTCACCCTTTGAACAGATTGTGGAGAAGATGAATTTTGTAGTATGAGATACTACCTTGCGGCACTGTTTAGGTGGGGCAATAGTTGGAACTACCTCTGGTATCCTGTAGAGATGACCCCCTAGAGTAATAATGACACTACAGGGTCGAGACTCATAGATAACATGGTGTTTCCACATATATGGCTGGCTCAAGAGAACATCACATACATCCAGTGGGGAAACATCACATAATACCTCATCCTTTAAGGGTTGGATGCTGTATGACAATCGACACTGCTGGCTGACACGAAGATCTCGTCCTTGGCGAAGCCACCCGATGTTTTATGGTTGCGAGTGTGGTGTTGTCGACAATCCCAACTGTTTGACGACCTCTGCTGACATGAGGTTCTTCTGGCTTCCGCTATCAACAATAAAATGCAGTGGGTTCCCCTTCATCCACATATGTGAATGAAAAAGGCGCTCCCCCTCTTCTAGGTCCATTGGTTCTTCTAGTTGAATTACTGCGGTCGCGACAATAGTAGTGGGGTCTGCGTTGATGATCTGTCTTTTACCTGTATTTTCATAATCAGATTCTGAATCAGGGTTTGGCTCCTTGTCTTTGATCTCAACCACCAATGACTGTTTTGAGCGACATTCATCGGTGTTGTGCCAAGGGATTTTGTGGAACTCGCACCATTTTTTGGTGTCCTTCTTTGTCTTCCCGTGACCCTTCTTTTCCTGTGTCTTGGACTGGTTTTCGGGAGACTGTTTGTTCGGGCCGTCTGTATCATACTTTGGTTGTTGCAAATTTGCAGACCCGAATTCCCGTTTGTTCTGGTGCTTAAATTTTTGCTCAATTTTAACAGCATATCGATAAGCAGCACCGAGTGATGAGATGTCCAGAAAATCCATTTCAGTTTGGATGTATCTATGTAGAGCCCCACGGTATTTTAGAACCAAATGTCATTCGAAGTCTTTGATACCTAGCTTGGTGCGCAAGGTATGGAAGGTATTGGTGAACTCCAGAACTGCTTGGCCCCTCTCTTGCTGCAGTGTGGTCCATCTCATGTACTGGTCCTCATAGTTGCCAACAGGGTAGTACTGTTCCTTTACCGCATCCACAAAAAAATCCCAAGTGGGCTCAACCCCATATATTCCATAATCCTCTGTGGAACTCTACTCCCAGTAAGTTTCCCACCAATGTTTGACATGGGGGATAGCATTAAGGAGTGCGAAGGTAATCTTTTCCTTTTCTGAAAAATTATGAACAGAGAAATAACCTTCTAGCAGATTTAACCATTTATCTAGGGCATCTGCATCTATTTGACCTTCAAATACGGGAATATCAAAGTTAACCTGTACCTTGAAAGGCGAGGTGCCTCCAAAGTGATCGCTTGATGAAGATGTTCCTGATGCTATCGRCAGGCGTTGAAGGATGTGGGAAAAATTCTCCATCATTTCATCCCTCTGTCGCGTGAGAGCTTGCTCAAGCAACAGACTGATAGGATCGTCTGCTCCATTGTTTTTCTTTTCTTCCGCCATTGAGGGTTTCTTGGGTGTGCGAGAGCGATTTTCCTCAAGAGAGACAAGCTCGAGACCCAACTTGCTATACTCGGACCTCGTTGGGGACATGCACTGAAAAACGATCAAGAGCAGCCTGCTCTGATACCACTGATCCAGATTATTTTTGGCAGGAAATGAGAGCGGAGATATAATAAATAAATGCACAGAGATATTGCAGATATTCAATAATATAACAGAAATGTATCAGAGATGCAACCATAAACATAGATATACAGTAATACACGATTTCTATTAATCAGAGAAATGTACAGAGACTGTAAAAATACAGAGTGAAAGACTCCCTAGAATGGTGGCAGCTTATCTCTGAGAGGAGATGTGACGGCTACTCGCATTCGCAAGAAGATGATTACAATGAGGCTTTGAAGGCCCTTTTACAATAAGAGGGAATGCCAAAATTCCTAGACATCTAAAAACTTAACCCTAGGAGATGAAGCGTCAAAATTCATGTGGGCCTCGTTTGGGTAAGTTGGTGCATCAACTTCCCGGGGTCGTAACTTTTGCATACGATCTTCGTTTTAGGTGTATGATAGCTCGTTGGAAAGATCTATTCAAGAAATACAATGATCAAGACAAAATAGCAACATAGATGCAAGAGCAACATACCCAAAAAACCATCATTTAGGGCCTCAAAATGGCCCCGGAAGTTCAGGACCCAAAAAAACTGCTAAAAATAGTAAATTACCAAAATTGTCAGAAAATTGTTTTGGGCCAGTTGGAGAAAGTGGGCAGCCACTGATATCCACCTAGATCAGATGTGGCACGACACTTGGAATATGATGTCATTATCCACTTCCCTTCATCGACCATTGTATAATTCTCTTAGATGACATGAACAACTCACCAAATTGGTTGATACCCAATCACCGACTCATCGGCCATCAATGATATCTCTTTCCCATTCTAAACACTTCGATGGATTCAACCAACCCCCAACCATTGGCCATTGGTGGTCAAAGATGTATTGTGGATGAAACAACTCTTCGCCCAACTTTTTCGATTCAGCCATCGACAATTGATGAACTTTGCTGGCGAGCTTCATCACTTAAAAAAATGTTTCAACCAAAAATCCAGTTGATCTAGACCATCAATCTATTAATAAAAATAATCATGGTTGTTGATCTTATCAAATTATCCCAACTCTGCCAACACCTGTCCATCGACTGTCAACCATTTGTATTTTCTCTTGGAAAATTTCCAACACTTCACCAAACTTGTAGATTTGACCATTGGTCGTTGACAGATTCTATTGTCAAACTTCACACTTAATTTTTTTTGACAAAAAACTAGGTGAATTTGGTCTGCCAATCTGATTTATGTTCTAAATGGACAAAAATGAATCCTGACCATTGATTCACTCAACCTTCCAAATGACCGATACCTTATGGATTTTTAAATTTATTTAAGTGAATCTCAGCCGTCGATCTTGAGATCAAAGATGATCTTGGTCGTCGATTCACTGAACTCTGTGAATCACTACATACATCCATTAAAACTCAAATTTTGAAAATTCCTGGTTGAATTTCAATCAACAACTTCACCGATCTACTCCATTAACCTTCTTAAACAATCCATAGTAATTCAAACTCAGATTTTTCCCACGAATTTGGGGATTTCTCTCTAAATTCTCCATTTTTCCCAAATTTGTCACAAACAAAACAGGGTTCGAGCCCATCCAGCCTAGTTTTTAAACCATGAACTCTTATACCATAATGTAATGTTCCCCCAACCCAACCGAGGCACATTACGGTGAAAAATACACATAAAAATGAAATTTCTTCTAACTAAATTGATTCTCTTACTACTATTCAATTTCCTATATATTTTAGCTATGAATTAAACATATTTAACTACTTTATACAACCATAAAATATAATCATCCACAACATGCTAATAATCAACATGAAGTGCAACTAAACAATTCATTATAACAACATATAAATCATCTCCAAATACATAGAGTTCATGCACATCAATTAAACTCATGTAAATAACACAACAACAAGATAAAACACTTGTCTTTAAACTAGATTTGTGCAACCAGCTTCTTGGGACAAAAATTCCACCCAACCATAGACTTACTATTCCATATATTAACAAAAAATCATCCCCGATTTGAGGCTAGTAATCCAAAAAATAGGGTGGTCTCTCACAGTCCACTCACAACTCATAAAACTCACAACCCACTGATATCTTCCTACAACTATCTCGATTTTCCTCCATCTCTCTTCCTCTTGACCTGCCCAACGTAAGGAATGTACCCCTTAAATGATCTCATTCCCTTGGGTGTCCCATTCATTTATCAGGGTCTCTTTGACGTTGGTAGCTATGAATCTATCTTCTGGGAACTCAAGGGAAACTACTACTAGGGAAAATACCAACAAACAACAACAACCACTTGTTGTTTTAGTGAAACTCACTTAGGAGTTCACTCTTCAGGCTTGACAACCTAGTTATTTAGTTTCCAGATCCAAATACACTTGAATACACTCTATCTTGCTATAAAAATTTTCCCTCCATGGCTGCACCAACTCCAAGCTCTCTTTATTTCTCTCTACTTGTTGATCATGCACAAAACTTGACTCCCCAAAAATATTGTCTCTACCCATACGAATTTCCTCCCTTTGGCTTTCCATTCTTGAATCACACTCTTCCCTATGCTGATTGTACTCAACCACCATGTGCCAAATAAATTTGAGATGTGACTACTCACACCCACCCTCTTACATGAATTCAATGATTGGCTTTGGGAACACTCAATCATAAGTTACAAGGTTAATATACAAATAGTGATTTTAGGAAAAATGGGTTGGATTAATATACATGGGTAATTTCCCCTTGGACCCCTCTTGGTCATTATCCTAGACACTCCTCTCTTGTGGATTAATTTAACCCCCATCTCTGTCCATGTACCCTTAGCATCTGTCATCACATTTTATTATTAAAACATAAAAACACAATTTTCATATTACATCGCTTGGACATAGCCACAAATTATATCTATAAAAGCATTAATTAACCTGGGGATTATAGTTGGATTGTTACATTTATCAACAAGGCATAACAATATTGTTGACCATTCTTTCAATTTTTGAGAAAAATATGGTGAATTCCAACTCTTGAAACTTATTCCATTATCTTCCTCGTAGAAATACCTTTCCAATGAGGTATAGTTTTCACGATTCTGACTCTTAGATCTCAAGTTATGACCTTCAAAACAATAAGACTCAACATCCATTGATTGAATTTGAAAGAGAAATCTGGGCCCTTGGTTTGAATTTCGTCCATCCCCTTAAGAAATTGGATTTTTTGTTGGTAAAGTGTTTATCCCACATGTATGGGAGTCTTTGATACATTGGAGTATATATTAAAAAGTGTCACATTGAATTAATGTGAGTTAAGAGGAAGCTATGGAAATTTGAACTCAACACCTTAGAAAATTTTAATACCCAGTTATCTTCCACCTATTCCCAGTCAATGCCCAGTGGTGGTGATTCAGCGGTCCACGTGTCATTGTATGATAGGTCATCACAACTTCCACATGTCACACTCCCATTGGTTGTATAATTTCCATATGTCACCAATTCTTTATTTCCATTTGTCTACCATATGTCACCATATGTGGGATTCCATGTGTCATGGAACAATTGGTTAATAGAGTTTCCATGTCATCAAATAAGTAGTTTCCACATGGAGTAGTCTCATTGGCTTATGTAACCACCACATATCTTGATATGATAGGTTGGTAATAAAATATTAGGAAATAAGTTAAGTGTGGTAGGAGAGAATGAGAATGAAGGAGGGAGGTATAAGGCAGACAAATGGAGAAGGAGGGGGTCGTAGAGAGAAAGGGGGTAGCGAGCCATGGTGCAGAGGAGGGATAAGGAAGAATGGGAGTTTAATAAAATGGTTAAGCAATGTGGAGTGGGATAATGAAGAAATGAAGGGGTGTGGAGGGATAAGGGGACGAGGAGAGGTCCATCCACCCAATGAGAAACATAAATAATCTAAGTATGGAAGGTGTATTCAAAGATATATGGTGGTGTATTTCACCAGATTTATGTGGTGTATTCCACAAGAAATTATATGGTGTATTTCACCAGATTTACATGGTATATTCCACAAGATTTATGTGGTTTATTCCATGAAATTTAAAATAATTGTAAGAAATTAAAGAAAAGAAAAGGACATGTTCCAATATAATTAGGCATGGTTCCAAACAATTTGAGAATTAGACATGGTTCCAAGAAATTGGACACGGTTCCAAGAAAAATTGGCTTTGCCACATAATGAAGAAGTGATCTTTGGGAAGTTTGGACGCAAACCTGGATATCTTGAGCATAGGAACTCATATTTTGAATGCGAAACATGCGCGGAGAAGCTGAGAATGAGGGATACATAATGAATCTATAATAGTTCAAAATTTTTCTTCTTGTTATATACTTTTTTATAATTATTCCATAAGCGGGAAAATAGAAGTGACCAATTTTTGGTCAACACCTTTACAAATGATAAAGTCTAAAGAGGGGGATTCCAGAGGCCACGTGGAATCAATTTGGAGCAAGGTGGGAGAAAGTGATGTCTCTCCTCACCGAAATTCATTCCATGCATCATTAGTACCCCAAGAAATCAAAAATCCTAGTTGCATCAAGCTCTAGAAGGTGATGCCATCACCAAAATAAGGCCAACATCAAGGTTCTTGGTGCTATGTCTAGGCTTTGCAGAGATGCATCTCATATTTTCCATGTCTTTGTATATTTCCTACTGCAACATCCTTGATCCTAGTGAAAAATAAGTACTTTTCCCAGCCTATGGGATTACATTCCATCTATGTGCCATCATGATTGAATTTCCTCACACCAAGCCGATGTGTCCATTTTTAAAGGTTCCAAGGATGTGAGAGTTGATGTTTGAGGGTGGTGAGTCACTGGATGACCCACTTATCTCCATGAAATGTGCCAAGGTCTTGCAATAAGGAACAAAATCCTAGGTAAAATCTTGGGACGTCCCTCAAAGAACCATGTCAGGGCCATCCAAGACAAATCAAAGTGTGAAACATTGTTAGCCAAGGTTCACATGAAACATTAGTCCTTAAATCATGCAAAGTAAGATGTAACTTAAGATATAATCCATCTGAACAATTCAACTCGGTATCCCCTTCAGGCATCACACCATCCTAGGACATCATGTGAGTTAATACATTTAAGTATGGGAGGGCCTTCATCCAACCCTATTAGGTGTGCCACCTATATAGGAAATAAAATAACCAAGGTATAGGGATAGGTCCCTAGGGAAGAAAAAAATAAAGAAACCCTTCAAGAGTAAGTGTGATAGTGACATGGATTTATGACTTACTTCATGGCTTATGGTTTCATTTAAACCATTTCTATGAGCACATCTGTGGAGGGTGAACTTTCTCTTGAGTTACCACATTCTTAGGCACTATTTTTTCCAATACCCCTTTATTAGCCATCTTACTAGTCCACTTTATCATATTTTCAAGTCCCCTTTTATAAGGTTTCAAGCTATAACACTTCTATTTGGGGCTAGGGTGAATACTAAAAGGGTAGAGCTCAAGTTTGGACTAGATTTTGTTATTCCTTTTCTATAATTCTTTTCTTTATTTAGCATCATTTTCTTATTCTTTTAATAGAAGCTACAATCAACCTTTGGGTCTTCAATACTTCTTCTAATTCTTCTAATGAGAGAATGGACCATGCCCCATTATCAAAGTTTAGTACACTATGATAGGATCCAAGATGGAAAGTGTTAAAGTATGGTAGGGAACATAATGTTACCCTTGTGAGTCCCCCCTAGTAGTACCCCTTTTCCCTGAGCGGTGACAACACTGGACTTGGGCATAAAATCTGACCACCAAGATGAAACAAGGAAACTAACACAATTTCCCAAGCCAGTGGTCCATTATCCAACTTCAACCAAAGATCCCCATCCACATGCCCAACAAATTAAGCACAATACTTTGTATGAAAGAAGGATTATCATACCTCATGGTGACGATGTATTACCATCTCCCATACTCTGGGTTGCTTGGATGTAAGAAGTCTTGGTTGATCTATAGCTGTAAAGGTGAATGAAGGGGGATGTTGGGCTACCATATGTGGACATGATCATCATCATCATGGTCCAGATCATGTTCTCCATTATGAGCCATGATAAATGATCTCATCTAGTTACCCCTGGGAATGGG
>ML776907.1:626728-661042 GCA_009831015.1 Picea engelmannii | reverse complement strand
GGGGGGTTCCCATGAGGTTTTCCCTCTTGCCTATTTTTTCAGTGTTCATTCATTATATGCATTGTAAAATGGGTACCTAGCATGGCCTTGTTTCCAGGACCCATTATTTATTTACACCCTAGTAGTGTTCAAGGGGGGTGTTGGATATATTACACACTCACCTAGTAATTATTTTTCCTAAGTTTTCTAGTATAATGTTGAGGGAGCTATCCATATACAAGAATATTATCTCTTGAGAATATTACCTACAAAATAGGCTTCCTCCTATAAAATAGGGCACCTTCCCTCTTCAAGTTTGACTTAGTTACACTTCAGTTAGACTAGTGGAGGCAACTCATGCATGGCAACCTCAATTTTTATCATTGAAAATTGCATGTTCGCCTTTTTTTCTCAGAAAGAGGGTCCATATCACATGCATGTGGCTAGGAGGGAACATATCATGTGCGTGCATGTGTTTCCATCACCTCCACATGTGTTACTTGGTTAACTGATGATTGCATGGAAAATTAACTTAGAGTAGGTGGTAGATTACTCTGGTTTTTGTCAGTGAGTGTCCAGATATCTCTAGATCACTACTATGGTGCATTATTATTATCCATGTAAATTATATATTGTGTATTATTTATTCTACCATTTGGTTAACAAATTCAATTATCATTTCTCTCATTCTTTCTTCTCTCTCTCTCTATTTATTTTGCAAGATTTGTGTGAATTTATTTAGATAGGTTCTCTGTGTAGTTTTTAGGGTTTCAAACTTCATAGTACACTGGTCAACCAACCCATTCCCATAGAAACTTTGATTCCATAACCAAGGTGTTCTTAACCTTTTTTCAACTTCTCGTTCACCACAATGTAGGAATCATTATTCTCACCAATTTTTGTCAGACTACAACCACCTATATCATGGATCATATCCATGAATAACATAGATGAGGTGTCTTGTGTAAATATGAGATTAATGATAGATTCTTGATGGATTGGTTCTCAAAGTCCTTACTTCCTCCCATTTCTAAGGACATGTCCATGACCATTCCCAAGATTGAAAATGAAGACATTTATAAGGCACAACAATATGACCTTGTTTATGCCCAATCAGGGTATTTGTACACTAGTATTCTCGATTCCCATCACTCTCGCTTAGGTGAATTGTATGCACTTGGGGCATCCCATGCAACCAATGTTTTTATAAGGGTCTGTGTCACAAAACAATCCATACTCCCCTCCACCTATACCCAGTGGGTATGGTACCTCATATGGGGGGGGTTAGTAACTCTTACCCTCAAGCACCTACTTGGTGTTTTGCAATGCCTTACAATTATCCTCCCCCAACCATATTTATTCTATTCTATGTCTCAAGTGGGAGATATCACCTAACATTTAGGCCCCTTTGCACACCAACATGTGAATAGTCATGCTTGTATTAGTTATTTCTATAATGGAGTATCCATGAATCCATACCACCCTTTCCCTATCCCTTAACTAGTAGCATCATTTTCTCCAATCACAGTACCCCAAAATCCCATTAATGTTGGTCAACCCACACCTCAAGAGTAAGTGCATTCTCAAAAAAATGTACCCAACCCCCCCACTTAGAATACCAATGGATGAATTTTCAAATTTATTTAAGAATGAATTTTTATTTGATCAATAAATGGAAGGCCCATGGCCTGTATGTTTCACTTATACATATATTCATAGAAACAAGTTTTGTTCTCTATTCTTTTTTCTATTTTCAGGGGAAAAATTCTCAATTGATAACCATCAATAGGCCTAAATAATGGTTTTGCTTGATTTCCATCTCTCCAAATCTATTGCTAGATAAATGTATATATCTACAACTTTTAACATGAACATACTTAAGTATTTTTGTGAAATAATATTAGTTTGCAAAGATGGTTAGTTGAAAGTATACCTTTTTTATGGTGCCAAGGCCAATTAAATGAACAATATCATATTTTAATTGCTAGCACAATAATAAAATTATTTTATGCAAACTCAATTTCAAATCTATAAATAAAATCCTCTATGGTTTTTATGTTCCTACATAGTTCTCTATTATTGATATGCTACAAGACTAAATGTCACTTCAACAACTCAAACTATTTGTTTTGTAATTTCTAGGTAGACAACCCCACTCAAGGAATCAATCATTGGAAATAGTTAATGCACAAGATTATAACCAAGAAAGAAATGAATAAAAAATATCCTTGTGTGAGACATATTTCCTAGTGAATAACACAAATCATAAGGCCTCACACAAAATCACAATTTGAGCCCAGTTTGTTGCTCGTGTATTCACAATAGGGAAAAAAACACAAATAAAATAAATATCAAGGAAAATTGGCTTGTTGTAGGTATTGGTTAATAGATAAACAACTAAAATCCTTGTTGGCTATTCATTGATGAAGTTGATTTTTAATAACAACAAAAATTTAGTGAACGAATTTACATTAAATAACTAGGACATAACTTTCAACCATAGAAAAGATACTCAATCACATAGAATGGAATCACACCATAAGATAAATGTTTTTTTACATAGAAACCCAAACATGAAAACCAACATTTGGTGGGGATTTTATTAGGTTGAGAAAAATGTTACAAAGAGGTGAGATACACTCTCCACTAAAGTTCTAATTCATTTTTACTCACAAGAAACATTGCAGGTGGATTAGGCTTAGAGATGACCTTTGATCTTTGAACATGCTTCTTCTTCCAAGCCCTTCTTTTGTGCTTCTTCCTTTTTTTTTCATGTCCTCTTAAGCCCTATTTCTCTCCTTTTCCTTGAATTCCCTTATCCTTCACAACCTTCATATTCAATGGGATTCCTTGGAAGGCCAACCATCAAAACGGTTCATTTAATCTTTCAAATTAAAATAATTTTTGGACTATTCACTCAACTTTGCTAAAACAATTAAATGCTTATTACAAAGTTCACAAAGATATTTTATTATGATCCAATTTGGATGAAACCTCCCCATTTCCAAGATTTTGTTCCCCACAATATTAAACTCCCTTTGATATTCTTCTTCTATATATATTCTTTTCTACCTCCTCTATTCTCATCAAGCAATCTCCAATAGATCTCGAAGAAAGGGTGCCTCGAATGTAGGACATAAGATAATTGATAAATAAGGTTTCCTTTGGCATGAGCCTACTCTCCATTCCACAACTAGAAATGAAATTATATTCTACAATAGTTCATTGGAGATATATTCTTCTTGGACTATAGGTGCAAGCACCTCCTCTTTCCCCTTGACTTTCCTGCAAGATTTCTTCTTTTCTATTCAATTCATGGGATGGATTTCCAGGTGAAGCCTCCAACATTTTTCCTCCCAATGTCCAATCAATATTTAGTGCCAATAATCGCTTATATATGGGTTTCTTGGCCTTCTAGAGTGCTACAATTTTTTTTCCTTATTACCTATTTTCTTGCAACAAAACAAACCAAAGATACCACGCCATACCTTTTCGATTTGTGATGATGCATGCTAACTTTGTTGCTTTGTCTCCCAATTGTTGGAGCATATTTACATGAAAAATTTATCCCTTTATTTCCCTCTTCCAAGCCTCTATGACCATATTTGAGTGGCGTGCCACCTAATTATTTTCCATATGCCTTTTCCTCCAGGGGAATGGCTTCTTTTCTAGCTCCTCTTACCATGATAAAATTGGTTTGCACTAAATTTATGCTTTCTTCTTATCCATTGAATCCCATGAAATCATAATTAGGCATATATTGAGATACAATAGGGTATACAGTCCCTTGGATTCTTGATCTGTAAACTTCCATGGATATTCCACTAGAACAATTCGTTACAATTTATCTTAAACTATTATGAAATCTTAGATTGCGCAGTTTATTTCCTTAGATCCTAGATTAGTTAGTTACTAGATTTTCTTGAATTTATGAAATTAATTGAATATGAAAATGAAAGAACATGAAAAAATATACACACCATCCACACAATTAACAAAAGATGTATCCTGGGAAACCCACTATGGGAGAAAACCCAACTAGAAGGTGAGGCCTATGATTTTCTCTCCTTTCTTCTGTTATGAAAAACAAGTACAAAAAAAGAGGCACTCACTATGGAGTTGAATTTAACACTATGGACTGAATGACTACTAAACAATATCCTAAATCCTCTTTTATACTCTCAAAATACCACTCCTTGGATTCTCTCCTCAACTATGGAACAAGTACAATACAAAATAATGGAACCCTTTCTCCTCCTAGCAGCTTGATATTTAACATAGCCTGATAGTCATCCGTGGATAGATTTTTTACTTCATCAACCCTCAATTAGTAATACCGTTTTTACCTTCTAGAATATTCTTTAAATTCCACATGTGGCTATCCCCACACCTTCTGAGTAATGGGGGATGATGTGGCATCCACTCATACCAAGGTGGTAAACATGGTAGGTCAGCTTGTAAGAGGAATAAATTTCGCATATGAACTCTGATTGAGGTGATTCTGGCATTGTTGGAAAGGTATCAATGTGTAGAATATAAAATCTTCCTCCAAAGTAGGTTTGGAAAAAAAAAGTTGTTTGATTCCTCAAAATGGCTTTGGAAGATTTCAAACTATTTTTTTTACCCCAATTTTCCAAATTGGGACCTATCACTAAAATGGCTCTGCAAGATGATTCTTATAACCATTTACACCCAAAAAGTATCAAGATAGATGAAAAAATATGTAATGATCCAATATGGATCATACCTCCCCATTTAGGGAGGAGTTTGGTCCACAAAATATTTATTAAATGAGGTGAGGAAAATTTTACTCTACCTTCTCTATGGAGTACCATTTCTCTTTGTTTGGAATTTGTCCTTTCAACCCAATTTTCCAAAAGTCATGCTGCCCCTATCTCGTAGTTTTGGACTTATGCAAAACTATGTCTTCTGCCAACTCTCCCTAAGTATCTGGTGCTAATTCCTCTATCGTAGGTATGACTCGTTTCTCCTCCTGATCCAACATGGAAGGCTTACAATGTTTCAAATTATCAACATTCACCTTCTCCAATACCACAAAATTTCCATACCACATATCCTCGATCTTCTTTTCGAGACCCTGTAGTTTTTTTTATTAAGCTATAACAAAAATCTTTCTCCCACTTTGAATCATTTTTCTATTTTGTGTTGATCATGTCATGCCTTGTATTTTTCCTGTGACTTCTTCAACATCTCTTGTACTTGCAATTGGATATGTCTCGTTGTTTAAATAAATTTATCTTCTCACAATGCGTCTCTTGTGACATATTCCCTCATTCCTCCTTGCTATCCATAAACAACATCCAAGGGTGAAGGCGATATATACCCAAATAAAGTTTCAAAAGGAATCTTACCAATATAAGTGTGGATTGATATGTTATAAGAGTGCTAAATATAGATAATAATTTCATCCTCAGTCTTTAGATGCTTCTAATTGTAACCCCTCAAAAGATGCACCAAATTCCTATTGACTACTTTCTCCTGCCCATCTATTTGAGGATTGATCCAGATTATTTTCGGCATGAATTGAGAGAAGATATATAACACATAAATATACAGAGATATTGCAAGAGAGACAATAACATAACATAGATATATCATATATATAACAAGAGGCAAAAATATAGAGTAACATACAATTTCTATTAATGAGCAAAATGTACAAAACTATAGAAATACAGAGTGGAAGACTCGCTAGAATGGTGGCAAGAGATGTGACAACTACTCACATTCACAAGAAGATGATTATTACAATGAATATCCAAATGAATTTTTAACATAAATAAAATCCAAAACCCTAACTCCGGAAGATTAAAAGCCAACACTTTTGGCGACCCTGTTTTGGGTAGTTTGGTGTATCAACTTCTCGGGGGCGTAACTTTGGCATACGATATTCGTTTGGGGTGAATGATAGCTCATTGGAAAGGTATTGGTGAGGATATTCATTTTAGGTGATAATTTAGAGCCTTTGGCAATCATCAAGGTTCTTGATCATGAAAAACTTCATTTAGGCCGTCAAAATGCCCCCAAAAGTTTAGGAATCGAAAAACTGCTAAAAATAGTAAATTTCCAAAAGACTATTTTGAGATAGTTGGAATAGGTGGGTGGATGATGATATCCACCTGGATCAATCCTCCCTCCTTAGGAATCAATGGTCTCTATTGCGTTGAGGGGAAAGCATTCACTGAATTTGAACCTTGGTGAGTTGTCTGCCTTACTAGAGAAGTTGCATTGCTTGGCTTGTTGAAGGCTGTCACAAATTTGTTACTGTAGGGGTTGAATCTGTTCAACCAACCTATTGTATCTTTGATTGACTGGACAATGTGTAGGCACCCTCTTTGCTGAAGAAAAAATATCTTCTTTCTCTTCTGCAATCTACTTTTGATGGATAGAAAGGTCTTGGGCCAAGGATGCACTGGTTGAAGTGTCCTTTTGTTCACCTTTTGAACAAATTATGAAGAAGATGAATTTTGTAGTATGAGATACTACCTTGTGAAATTTTTTATGTGGTATAGTAGTTAGAACTACCTATGTTATCCTGTAGAGATGACCCCGTAGAGTAATAATGATACTACGGGGTCGAGACTCATAAATAACATGGTGCTTCCACATATATGGTTGGCCCAAAAAAACATCATAGAAATCCAGTGGGGAAACATTACATAATACCTCATCCTTGAAAGGATGGATACCATATGACAATCAACACTGTTGTATGGTTGTGGGTGTGGTGTTTTCAACAATCCAAAAAATTTGACGACCTATGCTAAGATGAGGTTTTTCTGGCTTCCATTATCAACAATAAAATGAAGCGGGGTCCCCTTCACCCACATCTGCGAATGAAAAATGCGCTCCCCCTCTTCAGGATATGCTGCTTCTTTTGGTTGAATTGTTGCGATCGCAATAATAGAATTGGGGCCTATGTCGATGATCTGTATTCTCCCATTATTTTCTGAATCAGATTTCAAATGTGGGTTCAGATATTTTTCTTTGATCTTGGCCACTGATGAATGTTTTGAGTGAAATTCATTGGTGATGTGCCAGGGGATTTTGTGGAAATCACACCACTTTCTGGTGTCCTTCTTCATCTTTCCGTGAACCTTATTTTCTTGTGGCTTAGACTGATTTTCAGGAGGCTGTTTGTTAGGGTCGTCTTTATCATACTTTGGTTGTTGTGGATTTGCAGATCCGAACTCCAATTTGTTCCAGTGCCTAAATTTTTTGCTCTATTTTGACAACATATTGATAGGCAGCTCCCAACGATGAGATGTCCAAAAACTCCATTTCAGTTTAGATGTATTTGTGTAGATCCCCACGATATTTCAGAACTAAATGTTGCTCAGAATATTTGATACCTATCTTGGTGCGCAAGGTATGGAAGGTATTAGTGAACTTCAACACTGCTTGGCCCCTCTCTTGACACAACGTGGTCCATCTCATGTAATGGTCATCATAGTTACCAATAGGGTAATATTGTTCCTTGACCACATCCACAAAAAAATACCAAGTGGGCTTAGACCCATATATTCTAGACTCATTTGTGGAACTTTTCTCCCAATAAGTTTCCCACCGATGTTTTACACGGGGGAGATCCTTGAGGAGTGTGAAGGTGATATTTTCCCTGTCAGAAAAATTGTGAACATAGAAATAACCTTATATCAGATTTAACCATTTTTCTAGAGAATATGCATCTATTTGACCTTCAAATACAGGAATACCAAAATTGACTTGTACATTGAAAGGAGATGTGCTTCCAAAGTGGTTTCTTCATGAAGACATGCCTACTTTTATTAGCAGGAATTGAAGGATGTGGGAAAAATTCTCCATCATTTCCTTCCTCTGTCACATGATAGCTTTCTCAAGCAACATATTAATAAAATCTTATGCTCTGTCATTTTTCTTTTCTTCATCCATGGAGGGTTTCCTAGGTGTATGAGAGTGATTTTCCTCAAGAGAGACAAGCTTGAGACCCAACTTGCTATACTTGGACCTTGTCAGGGACATGCACTAAAAAATGATCAAGAGTAGCCTACTCTGATACCACTGATATAGATTATTTTTGGCACAAAATGAGAGCGGATATATAACATAAAAATATGCAGAGATATTAAAAGAGGGATAATAACATAACAAATATATATTGGATATATAACAAGAGGCATGTATATACAATAATACACAATTTCTATTAATGAGCGAAATGTACAAAACTCTAGAAATGCAGAGTGAAAGACTCACTAGAATGGTGGTAGCTTATCTCTGAGAAGAGATGTGATGGCTACATCATGTAATATACCGTTCTACATGTCCTACAAATTTGGAGGTGTGAGCCTCTCTAATAAGATGCAATATTTCACCTTTAGGAAGACATATCTTGTCTAAATTTTAGTGTTATGACCCAAGGGGGGAATATATAGGGTTAAATGTATATGATATGACCCCAAGGGGGGGGGGAGGGGGGATATATGGGGATAAATGTACATGTAATGTGTAAATATATATGTAATAGGGTCGATCTAATAGTAAATCGACCTCATGTGTAGATGTGAATAGGCATATATAGAGATTATGTATTCATTTTTTAGGACAAATGAATTGTGATGTATCACTAAATTTGGATATTTGGAGGAGTTTCTCCTATTATTTAAGAAGTTATTGTGTAAATCATCTCTCTTATCTATATTGGAGTTGTGCTCCACACTCACATTGTTGTACATGGTGTGCATTTATGGTTTATTTGTATATCTTAAGTAGTTGATTCGTAACATTTGGTATTAGAGCATCGATCCTAGGGTTTTTCTTCTCCAAGTAAGTCATCTTAGAATTTTCTCAATAAATTTTTTTTTGGGACGATTCAGAAAAAAAAATTTAGAGGTTATTTATAATACATATCAAGATATATGTGATACAAATTTCATCTTTTGGATCATTATACTTTCAAAGATAAAACCTATGGAAGACAAGGTTTTTGACTAATCCTAAATTCATTTTTAAATGAGTCATCTTGGTATTTTAGTTATAATTTTTTTTTTGGATGATTTAGATAACTAAAATAAAATTTTATTTAAAAGACATTAATGTATCTTCAATACAAATTTTAGTTTTTTTGTCATTATACTTTCAGAGATATACCCTATGGAAGATAAGGTTTTTGACTAGTCCTATAACTAGTATCAAACATGTGTTCCGTGTAAAACAATCATATATTCTTAAGAGATGATCCAAATTCAATGAAACTAGTTACATTGGAAAGAGGATAGTCCATCATATTTCGCGTTCAATTTTAAGAATCATGTATTAAATATTGGACACGTGGCATTCTGTACAATTTTTCTCTTCAGAAAGGCCAAAAATCAGCAAGATTTGGGAAAGTTACCATAACTTTCATTTGGCACATCAAATTTTGGTCAGACCCATGGAATTACAAAAAAGACATATTAGAGTACCATAATTACAAAAAAGACATATTAGAGTACCATAAGCCAAAATTTCATACTCAGAAGGACCGAAATTTTAGAAATACATCATAAGGAAGGTCGACCCGAAGGACAAACTCCAAGTTAGGGTTTCAAAGGTATGTTCACTTAAAACTATCATAAATTTTCGTTGGGATTTCCAATTGAGGTGATTCAAAATCCATTGGAAAGAGAAAACATAAAGGATTATATTGGAAAAGTTATTGTAACTATTTGATATTATTATCCTTAATATGTTGAGCTTGTAATTTGAGGGTTTGAGTTAGACCTCAATTAAGCATCAATGACAATGCCTAATTTTAGTGGAGATGAATATAACAATGAAATCAATCCCAGAGAATGGTTGAGTATGATAAAGAAAACTGATTTGACACCTTTTACAATTTTTTTTTTCTTGACTGGTGAAAATTTCGAGTGGTGGGATAGCCTCGATAAAGGTACCAAACTCTCTCCCACAAGGGAGAATTTTGAAAAACTCTTCTCGAATAAATGGATGAAGGATAAAAAAATGGAGGAGATGTATAAAATTCAAGAGGATTTAAAAGAAGAAAAAGAATACACCAAGAATAAGCGGGATGAGCTATCTAATATATGATACCTTAATGAATCACTTGTTAAAGAAGTTCAAAAATTAAAACAAGGAATGAGTAGTAAAGAGAAGTGTGAAAAGGACGAGGCAAGGGAAGAATTGAAAAATAAACAAGAAGAAATATGTGGATTATGAAACCATAATAAACAAATAATGGAAGAGGTTAAGAGATTGAAGTAAGAAAAGAAGAATTATCAAAATCAAGAAGAAACAAGGATCTTGGATGAAAAATATACTAAAATACTTGAAGAGGAAATTTGCAAGAAGGTTGAGGAATCCCTAATTACTGATGAGGTAAAATTTAAAATGCAATATAGAATTGAAAAATGATGTCATAATTTGATAAATGGGGTGAAATTGCAGCTTCAAAAGGAGACAGAATACAAGATTCACGAAGGTCACTGTTGACTCAAAATCTCATCACCTATTATAAAAGCTCGCAAAGTATTGTGAAGCATATGATTATAATTATAGTATAACTAATAGGTGGGGTCCCAAAGGAAAAAAAATGCAAAAGTTTTGGTTCTCTAAGATTTTATTCCACATGAAACACTTCATCTTATGACTTTGGAGAAGTGGATCATAGTTGTTTTGTTACACACATGCTTGGTGTTAAGAAGATTTACCTTCATGGACATAAAATTTAGCACCATAACAAGTTTTGAAGGTATGTGCAAGTTGACAATACATATATAAGTGCACAAGTATGATTGTTGAGATTCATAACATGATGAATATGCATAATCACAATTATTTCATCTACTATATTAGGCAAACATGTCAAGTATAAGTTACATGGTTTGATAATTGAAAAAGGTTTTGATTTTATTATGAGTTTACTATGTTCTAATACTCATATAACTTAATGCATGAGCATCACGAAGAGCATCATATGTATCATAGTCTTTTGGTGCATGGTGTAAAGTGTTTTGAAAATATAGGTTTTATGACTAAAGCACCCTATTAGAAGTGACACCTTGTATGGAGTTTGGGTTAATTGAATCAATATAGTTCTCAACTCATGTATGAGTCACATTGGTTTTATATGTTAATACCTAGTGTTAAAATTTTTGGGTTATGATTGGAATACCATGTTGAAGCAACTCAAGTGAAACCTCACATACAAAGCACTTGAAACACAATGTATGCAACTTGTATATGGTTTACAGTTGACATTTGAAGCTCACATATAATATAGAGTTGTCTTGGTTTTTATATTTCACATGTGGTATATATATGGAGGTTGCCTATTTCAAAGTTATGATGCAACATATTTGATGTTTATTTGATTTGACATAATGGAAGTTTAGCATGATGCAAGGGTTATGTATGTTGGGTGGATTGTTGAATTGGCATGCATTGTTATGGTTTGTTGGGTTGGATATGTGATTGAGTTGGCCATGCATTGAAGGCACCAAGATGTGGGCGTTTACTCCATGGCCCCATGAACTATTACTTTGTTTCTTCTTTGGTTTTGGGTCATTTTCTCTGTTGGAGGTTGAGGAAAGAATCTCTAAGCTCTACCTAATGAGACCTTTTCCCCTGGTGGTTTCCATAACCGATTCACCTCCCAATTTTGGTTTAAAAGGAGTAATTGTACAAGGTATGAGCTAACAGTTTGTTTTACATATTCTATGTTGTCTTTGCCTTTATGAATGGTTATAGTTGGCTCTGTTTAACATTATTGTGTGCACAAATGTCGTTTTCCCTTCTCTGTCATTTCTTGAAAGAAAACATGAGAAAAATATTTGTTTAAAAAAGATTGATAACAACTTTGTTTGCTTCTTCCATACTCGTACTTTCCATATAAATTTACAATGAAAAAATAGATTTTTGGCAGGCCCTAGTTTTCATGCAGTTGAGACTTGAACTCGAGTTCTCTTTATCTTTTTAGATTCCATGTGCATTTTGGGAACAACCCAGTTTGACTTTTTGAATGGAGTTTATAGGTTCATCTTCTTGGAAGTATTTAAACTCATTTTAATGATTCCTTATGAGTAATTGGAAATGGGTTTTGGTTATGATTTTAATTGGTGGACTAAGAGTCCAAATTTATGTTTGAATTTCTCCTTTACAGTTTAATCATGAAAGAAAATGGTGGGTTTTGAACTCATGTTGAATTGTTGTGCTATGTCAATTGGTTTATACCCACGCTTTGGTTTATGCTGGGTCAAGCACAAGATGATATTTAAACCTATCTTGTGTTGACATTGGATTTATATGTACTCATATCTATCTTTTGGATCATAGTTCGGGCCACTGCCCTCATTTTGTTTTCAAATGAGAGCCATTTTAAGCTAGTTGTATGTTTTGACAAGTTTAAGTTCGAATAAAATTCTAGCAATGGAATTACAGTCCTTTAAGTGACATTCACATTTTCACTTTTCTCCTTCACTTTGGATTTATGCACCCTGAGATTCCTAAATTTGTTGTTTTAGAAATGATAGGGTAATAATTTATATCGTATCTTTGAAGTGGTACCCACATGCTCGAACTTGGGTTTTTTGAGTTATAGTTTGTCCTCCCTTGAACACAAATTGTCATGGCATAGTGTTACATGCATGTTGGTATGATTGTTAGCATGAGATTCTTTTATAAAAGAAATGAAAAGTGAATGATTTAGGGACAAGCATTTTAATGCATGCATCTAATATGAACCTATATGTTAATTGGCTGCAATGGTTACTTCGTGAACATTTTATTTGAAAAATGGTTTTGTTTTGATTGGGTCAAGAAAAAATGTTTAAATATGGTTGGAGTATGAAGTAATTATACTAAATCCCATATACTATGTTTTTCTGTTGAGCAATATTCTATGAATTTACTAATGGATTCAAGATACACAATGATCATAAGTGCACTTGTGATTAATTTTATCCATTGATCCTTTGTTCAAAGTAGAGGATAAATGATATTTCCTTTCGATGATATAGCATACTTGTGTTCATCAAATATGAGATGTTTGATTTAAATGATGTTTATATTGGGTGCTATAAGAAAATGAATTAATTGATTTTATTGGGATGATTACATAGGCTTCATCTCCCATTAATAAATACCATTTTTCATAAGTTAATTCTTCCTTATCCCCACTCACCAGAATTCCATTTCTCATTTCTTTCCTTCGCCTATATAATTAAAGAAAGAAGAAATATAAAGGATATATAGCTGGACTATGTTGTTAATCTATTGAAACAAGGACAAAGTTGAATGATAAATTATGCTATGTGGGCTATTTGTTTGCGATATAAAATTATGTTTGAAATATATGAGGTTTGAACCGTCTCTCATTTTATAAACTTCAAAGGTTTATACTTTTTAAAGGAAAACAATTGTATGCATTAAGATTGTAAAGATGAATAAAGGAAGCCATATGTTTGTTATATAGACCTATTTTTCCTCATCAGTTTCACTTTACATAAGTCATTTCCCAAAGTCCCTTTCATTGAATTTATTTTTCATTTTTTGTCCTATATATATAATTAAATATTGTGCATAAGAAGAGATACACCTTAATGTAATCAACATGATAAAAAGGTAGAGTTAAATGATGTGAAAGGACTCAAGAATTATTCTAGATTATTGGTATTATGATAAACACTTGTAGACATGTTTTGAAATAAAATTTGGACAATCTTTTGTATGGAAGTAGTAATAAACATGTATGGATTTCAGACTTGGGTGTCACTGAATGAATTTTTTAATAGTTATAATTATGTCCCTATTCCACTTTTCCCCTTCACTTCTTATTTGTGTTGCATGGTTGTGTTATGCCAGAGGCAATTTAATCATGATGACAAATTGTTTTGGATGTTTTACCTCACTGTGTCTTATTCATGTACTAACTTGATTGTGATGAACATAGATGAGCTTCTTCAACAAGAGTAGCAGTAGAGGAGGAAACCGAGGAAGAAGAGGCAGGTTGCCCAATACATTTTGGAAAACCGTGGGGCATAAGAAATTATTGTTATTTATTCACTTTGATGTTGACTCTAATGAATTTCAGCGACTGATACAATATGGGCATTTAAACCTTGGTGGATAACATGCCTTACCATAACCCCAAGCACCCTCTAATATTATCTTGCAACCTCACCCTTGTATTTTTAATGTTCGTGAATCACCTATGCAACCTCATCATGGTGGATGGGGTAATATAATTTTTTATCCTTCTTTTGGTGCCAATCAATATACCATTGACCCCCCCGCCCCCCTCCCCCCCCTCCAGTTCATACTACTGCTATTAATTCATATTTTCTTTCACTTTTGGTTCACCCAACACTACTAGTGCATATTGTTGCTACAAACACATCAGTGCCTCCTCCTTCAAAATATCACAAATCTACTCCTCATGGCTCTCAAGTAGACAAAGGAAAGCAACCAATTACTTCTATGAGCATGGCCAAGTCCTCTTCCTTTTCTCATTCCAAAATAAAATCAACAAGTAGTGGTAAGATAAGTTTAAATGATTTGCATCCATAGGTAGCCCAGTTGGAAGAAAATAAGCTTCAGTATGAGGAATTCATTATGGAAAGGGAATATTTTTTCAAAAATAATTTCCTTGACATATTTTCATTATGTTATTGTGACATTTGACTATGAAAATATTTTTGGACAGATGGCAGAACCATGATATTTATTTTTGAAACTTTAAAATATCATGTTTTATTTATAGGAGATACAAGTGATATATGACATGGTGTTTTAAATGCATGTTTATGGTATACTATATTATTATGATTTTTTATATTTGATGATCATATTATGGAGGGACAAGGAAAATCTAAATTGATTATTGAAATAAAGGGTGCATAATAGAGGGGGACCCCGCCTATTTAATTATTATTTTATTTATAAATTATCCTTGTCATAAAGTTACTTGTCCTATTTATTAACCAAAGTTATTTAAGTTAAATAACTAAAATTAGTTCAACTACTTGGAGAACTGCCTTTTAGAGAATAAAAGGAAGAATAGAAGGACAAGAAGGATAGGAGGAAATAGAGAGAAACATTTATGATAAGATTTTCTCTTGTTTCATATGAGACTTTTGAATTTCATTCTTTCATTTTCTAAGTTCCTTAAAGAGATAAATCCTCATGTTGAAAACAATATCATTCTAAAGGTGGCAAAGAAGAAATGACCAAGAAGAATTGATACTTGACATGCTTTAGAAGGTCATTCATTTCTCTTGGCAGTCTATGTAGTTTTATTAGAATTCCTGAATTAACTTTCAATTCTGATTAAGATTATTTTGCAGAGTTAAGACTTGATGAGCTTGTGGCTTGGTTGATCCAATACATTCCAGTCTTGGTCATTTTATTTCAAACAAAATTTGTCTAGTATGATTGTTAAAATTCCATCCTAGACTTCTCAGTCTGATTTTGGTCCTTATCCTTGAAGGGGTTTGAAAAGAGACATTTTGGTTGTAACTTGGAAAAGCTATCATTAACAAAAAATTAGTTTATTCTCAATTGAGACTTGTGTTACTGATTTTCATATTGTATGTAATCTTTATTTCATTAATTTTTTATTTGTAAAATCATTCACATATAAACATTTTTGCATTTGTTTTGGCATAAACACACAACTTGATAATAGAATCAGGTCCAAGAACATATTTCTCCATGGTTGATTGATAATTTTGTTGGTAAGTTGGTTGTCATTGATGTCAATAGAAGTGGTTGTCATTGATGTCAATAAATATGATGGGTGCATTTGAATAAGTATACAAGAAGCCACATATATGTGTGGTCATGAATTTTGAAGTTGTTTGAAAAAAACGAGTGTGAAGGACATTGTAAATGCATGCACAACCCTCATAGATGGATAGTCCTTGTTGTGCCATTTATAATGGTAGGTGGTACACCACGTGGTTTCTCATAGTTGAGGAGGTATTTCGTCTTGAAGTTGGAAGCCCCAAAGAATGGCTAAGAAGCCCCTAAACAATTACATCAAGAGGTTACAAGTCTTAATTAAGGGTAAAACAATTATAACAAGAAGCACTAAAGTTAAGGAAAATAGTTAGAAAATGTATAAATACACTTCAAGAAGCCTCTCATAAGTACATTAACATATAAAAGTATATTGAATATCTTCTAAGTGAATAAGTGATATGGTTTATCTTTTCATAGCATATCTAAGGTAGGGAAAGTATGAAGGAGTGAAGTGTATGGATGTGACTGAACTATCCTTCTGAGGTTATTCGTGGGTCACAACTTAGAAAAACACATATATATGGGGGTCACAATGTAGCAAAGCACATATAGGTTATCTGTGGGTTGACAATGGGAAAGGTACGGATGTACGCGGGTCACAAAAGAGAAAAGTGTAGATATATGTGGGTTGATAGTGTACAAGTCATGGATCTATGAAAAGGTTTTGAGGAGGATGCTAGTACCGGGTTCCTAAGGATGAGGAAGAGATACAAGTCTGTAATCTTGTGTATAAGGTCTTCTATATGATTAAATGCATGCTTTACACGTGTTTTGAAATTTGTGTATTGATACATGCTTGAGGCATGGTTTGGAGAGTCGAGCATATGCTTTGATACATGGTACATGGTTGAGTGATGTCATGGTTCATTGTTAGAGGCACATCTTTGTGATGATTGGCACATGTGTGAGGCATATACTTGGTATATGATATTGGTTGTTATGGTTCATATTTGAGGCATATTGTTGAGACATTGGCACATATTGGATACTCAACATATGGTTTACTGTATGGTACATGATGCTGGATTATTGAGAGGGGTGGGGTGGGGGGGGTGATTCAATAATAGAGAAATTTAATCCTTTTTTAACCATAAAATGCAAGTGTTATATCAATGTAGCATTATCATCCAATAATTACAGAGTAAATAAATAATGAACAAATAAACAATCATACACAGTACACCAATGCTTTTATGTGGAAACCCAAAGTGAGAGAAAACCACAAAATGCTTTTTCTTATATGTATTTAAAAATTACATTCATTGGAAGCACCAACTTCCTTTGTTTTCCAGCTGCAACTGGAAGGAGGCTCGAACCCCCTAGTTTCTCAGGCTACAACTTGAGGGAATCTCCAACTCCACAATTCTTTGGCTACAACCCCCTCTTTTCTCCGGCTGCAATCGGAAGGTGGCTACAACCACCTGTCCTTGCCTCGTCCAATTGCCCTGATGTAGAAATAGAATGATGAAACCACTATCACACTATCACTATGAGATATACAACTGTAAAACTATACCAATCAACCTATAATAAACCTGTAAAAAAATGTACCAGTAACATGTGCCAACATGTACCATACATCAACCTGTACCTCAACCTGTACCATAAAAAATGCATCAACCATGCAACAAACCTCTACAAATAACCTGTCACAATAATCTGTCCAAACAAACTAGAATCAACCTGTACCATAAACAAGTGCATCGACCATGCACCAAATATATACCAATCATGCATAAAATACACATAAACTATGACTCATCAATATGTACCAACATCATAAACTATACACCTCATGTATGTGCCAACTCATCAACTACTTGTCTCAACCATGTACCCAACATGTACCTCAACAAAAATCCCTCAACAATTTCATCATACAAATATGATTTCTAACTTTGTAATAGACCTCGTGTATATGATCACATACCTACAAACCTTCCTTAACTTTAACAACAAGAGACTATCATTTTCATCAAACTTTACTTTAGTCTCACATGACTAGTTTTGGATTAGTCAACAACCCTAACTTGCAATAATCATAACTATGTACCTGTAATGAATAAATATATGAAAATAGTACATAATTTTTTTCAGTTTATTTTATGCAATTCCCCTAGGTTTCACTACTTCAAACTTCTCAGAAAAGGAATTATAGAAAAAATGGCATACCTTGTTGAATTATGGCTTATTCTAGAGAGCGAACTTGTAGAGCGTGCCCCACACAGAATATTTTTTGTATGGATATGAAAATGGTATACAGAATAATAAAGACTGTACTATAACCAATACATTTAGTCTCACTAAATTTGGATATGTTATGAAGAATTTATGACATTTTTACCCAAAATACATGTTTTATACTAGTTTCAGGACTAGCCACAAACCCTATTTTCCATGGAGTGTAACTCCGAAAATAAAACGACCCACAAGATGGAATTTTTATCACAGATACTTGGATATGTTTCCTCAATGACCTCTCAATTTCACAGTCTGAATCAGTCTAGATTTTGTTTTTTTGCGAAAATGGTGAGATGACCTATAAATAACATACCTTATCCTCCTTTAAATTTTAGCCTTCTTTACTTCACCTTCCCTCTGAAATTCGGCTTAGATATCCTTTGGTTACCTCAGTCACTTGTATATGTTCAATATGCTCAAGTGTTTTTAAAAATGAGAGACCCTTGCCTGTTATTTATACTTTCATGTAGCTTCCTCAAGGGGTTACTTTCTAACTATCTTAACCCACTTTCCTTATTTTAGGGCTAACCCACTTCTAACCACTTGTCCACTTAGTAATTTATCGATTAAATTTATTATTTAAATAATTTATTTTGTATCCACTTTGAATTATAGTACACTCACCATTTCAATTTATTATTTAAATTACCTTCTAACCATCTTAACCCACTTTCCTTATTTTAGGGCTAACCCACTTCTAACCACTTGTCCACTTAGTAATTTCTCCATTAACTTTATTGTTTAAATAATTTCTTTTGTATCCACTTTGAATTATAGTACACTCATCACTTCACTTTATTATTTAAATAATTTCTTCTTTGAAACCACTTTGAGTACTTTGACCTTTTGGGGCTTCTAGATGACTCATGAGGGTTCTCCAACTTCACATGGCTATAACTATCTAACCATGAGGAGTTATGTGACATTACACATACCACCGGAAATGACATGACATGTAATATCCATCTATAATAGCCTTGCCTACAAATATATCAAAACCCATACTATTATCCATCAAACAAACTTGGGTCCATTACCCAAACCTTTGTGCTATCGGAATTTGCTACCAGAATTTCTTCAAGGGTTGACATCAATGGCAACCAACCCAAATAATAAAAAATATCCCCCTTTGGCATTGATGGAAACACTCTGATGAAATACTGAAGTCATATTATTCATGCTTCCCCTGTTACCATCAATCCCCCTAGAACCATGCCTCTATGATCTTTCTCCAAGCATTTACCTTTGCATCTGATAAATCTCTCCCCCTTTGTCATCAATGGCAAAGGTATCTTTCCATCCGGGGATACTCCTCATAAATGAACTATCCTTGGGGATACTCCCCCTAACTGAACTCTTCCTGAAACTGATCCCCCAACCTGAGCTATCCTCTTTATGGTGCTTCCTTGTGTAAATCTAAGACATATAATATAAGAATTCAAAAGCATTCATTTTGGAGTATAAATTACTCCGAGTCTATGGAGAAAATACTCAAAAGATTCCCTTGGAAGTGGTTTTGTAAATATGTCATCCACTTGTTCTTTTGTGCCCACATATTCAACTCTGATGTTCTTCTCTACAACCTATTCCTGTAGAAAGTGATACTTTATTGGAATTTGATTCGTCTTTGAGTGCATAACCAGGTTCTTTGAGATAGTGATGGCACTTGTATTATCACAATAGATTGGAATGGGCTCATCATACTCAAACTGTATATTTGTCAAAGTTTGTTTCATTTATAGAACCTGAGTACAACATCCTTCTACTGCAATATACTCTTCTTTGGCTGTAGATAAAGATATTGATGACTGTTTCTTGATTAGCCAAGATACTAAACACTCACCCAAGTAGAAGGTTTCTCCACTAGTGCTTCGTCGGTCATCAATGCAACCTGCCTAATTTGCATCTATGTAGGAAATAAGTGATAGATCCTTTCCTTTTGGATACCATAATCCAAACTCTTATGTTCCTTTGAGATATCTGAAAATCCTCTTCACTGCTAATATATGTGATTCCTTTGGTGCTGCTTGAAATAATGCCACCTGTCCAATTGCCTGCATTTCATTTGGTTTGGATGCTATCACATATAGTAAGCTACCAATCATTGACCTGTATTTCCTCTGGTATGTAGAATTTGAATCATCATCTTTCCTCAACTTGCAACTGGTTTGCATAGGAGTGGTAACTAGTTTGCAATTTTCCATTCCAAACCTCTTTATCATTTTTCGGATATACTTAATTTTAGAAATACAAATTCCTTGGTTTCTTTGACGTATATGAAGACCTAAAAAGAAGGAAAGTTCTCCAAGTAATGACATTTCCAATTCATTCTGCATATCCTTTTCAAATTTCTGGGTTAACATGTCATCAATACTTCCAAAAATAATATCATCAACATAAACTTCAATTAATAAAATACTATCTTGAGTTACCTTGATGTAGAGGTTGTTGTATACACTTCCTCTTCCGAATCTTGCTTGTTGTAGATATTTATCCAGTCTAGAGTACCATGCTCTAGGAGCCTATTTTAGACCATACAAGGCCTTCTTCAATTTGCACACATGATCTGCATTTTATGACAACTGAAATCCTTCTGGTTGTTCAATGTAGACTTCTTCTTCATATTTTGCTTCTTCTTTGTCAAGTTGTTCCACTGATTTATTTTCTTCTTCCTTTGATTCTTGTACACCTGTTTCATCAATTGTTACATTGATTCTTTCCACAAATTTGCTCAATTTCAGATTGTAACACTTGTATTCTTTCCTTGTACTTTAGTAACCAACAAGTACTCCTTTGTCCACACGAGATTCAAACTTCCCCATTCTTCCATCTTCTCTTTTGATGTAGCATTTTCTTTCAAATACCATGAAGTGCTTCAGATTTGTTGGTCTTCCTTTCCATAGCTCGTAGGGATTTTTTCCATTGTTGTTTCTAAACATTACTCTGTTTTGAATGTGAACTGTTGTATGCACTGCATGTGTCCAAAAAAAAAAAATATCTATCAATTTGGAATCCATTAAAATTTTTCAAGCCATTTCCTATGTAATTCTCATCCATTATGACAATGTTCCTTTGTATTTGAACCACTCTCTGAACCAATCTATGAATCCATGATCTCGTCCACTGTCATATATCTATCCAAACCTACTAAGTGTTTTTATGAATCCATATCTGTCCATATTTTCTAAGACTCTACTGCACAATTGTCCATAATGATGACCCATTTATCACTATACAATCATGAAGTCTTCACTACTACAACTGATTAATCTATCAAACCGTACTTCTTCTAACTAACGTCTCTAGATCTATCTACTCAAACTATGCAAGCTACTCCAAGGATGGTTCTTTGGTCTGTCACATCTATCACATCGACTCCCACCTGTCTAATGTTCATATTACTTGGGAGTCTTTAAGTCAGATGGCTCAAAACAATTCATTCTCTGATATGTATCCATCATCATCTTCATTGGTAGATTCATCATCTCTCTAAGATCTAACTTCTTTCTTTCTATCCGTGGATTCATCTTTCACTACAATGCCTGAAAGTACAATCTCTTGAACCTGTTCCTTATTTACCTATCCTTCTTTTCTTTCAGTTATTTTCCAAACCTTTTTGTATCTGACGTCTTTCTCTGTAGAATTTTCTTCATCTCATTTTATTGCCAATCTTGCGATCTCTGGGACCTAGTCTTTTTTCACCTGTTGTTCGTGTTTTCTTATCCATACTTTCTTATATATGATATCAATGTTATCTTTCATGGAAGTATCAATCATGCTTCTACAATCACTAGCTATGTGTCCATAGTTATGACATTTGTAACATTCAATGTTACGTGGGGCCACATATGCACTTCTTGATTGAACATTTCTTTTATAATCCTTGCAATCTGCAACCTTTTGTCCAAAATTAGTACAATAAAAACAATGACCATAAAAGGAATTTGCATACTTGGGAGTGAATGATCTTCTTTGTGGTGTAGTCTGTCTAAATTTCTTCCTTGACTGATCATGATCATGATTGAATCTTCTTTGTGGCTTGAACATGGATGATATTCTTGAAGATGTATATTCAATATTTTTCGTAGATTCTGGTTGACCATGATTTCTTCCTTTGAGTACTTATGCATAACTCTTTCTATTTTCTTCATTCTTCTTTTCTAGCAACCTATAGTGCTTCTCTTCATTCTCTATAACTAATGTGGTTGTTTCTATCTCTTCAACGTTCTTGTTGAGCTTGACGATTTTACTTCTCAATGTGAAAACTTCTTCTTCAAGCATCTCAACCTCTTCTTCTTTCTTCATTATTTGAGAATTCATGAATTCTTGTGTTCTTTTCGCTTCTTCAAGATGAATTTTTAATGTGATTATTTCTTCTTCAAGTCCTTTCTCTTCTTGACCAAACTATGTCTCAAGTTGATTTAGATCGTTAGTTCTTTCCTTAATATGATCTGTCAATATCTTCTCTCTCATTTATGTTTCTTCCTTCTATGCTGCTATGTTGGCTTCCAAATACTGCTTTTGATATTCAATATTTTCTTCAATCTTTCTGGCTTCTTCTAGTTGAGTTCTTAAGTTCTCAATGACCTGTTGGGCTTCTTAAAAAATGTGAACACTTTCCTTTTGTTTAATCAATTCTTTCTTGAGTGATTTGTTTTCTTCTCCTAGTTCATCTAAAGTACTAATCAATTATGCTTCATAATTGCCTTACTTTTCAATTAGTTTTTTTGTATCATTTCCTTCATGGCATTCTATTTCAAGATGTCCGCACTTTTCACAATTAAAACAAAACAACATACATCTAATGATTATGCACTCTTCATCTTCTGAATATGTTTGACATGGTGAACATGATTCTTCTTGATATGTATCTGCATCTTCTTTGGCATTTTCTGAATCTGCGATGGGTGAAGAATATATGTCATGTAACTTATCCCAAAGTTCTTTGGCTGATGAAAATTTACCAACCTTTTCTCTTACCGGATTAGGTAATCCTTCCCAAATGAAATCCATTGCTATTTTTTTATTCTTCTTCAATTCCTTATTAGCTGCAATTTTTTCCCTTTTTGAACTATCATATCCTGTAACGACTGATAGCCAAATATAATACCCCTTTGCTTGTAAAAAAACTTTCTTCTTTCCGCTCCACATCTCATACTTTAAACCATTCTGACCATTGAACAATGGTACTCCATTCTCATAATAATCCATGATCTCCATCCAGTGGTTAAACTGTTTCTTGAAGGAACCTGCTCTGATACCAATTGTTGGATTACTAAGAGGGGGGGGTGAATCAGTAATAGAGAAATTTAATTCATTTTTAACCATAAAATGCAATTGTTATATCAATGTAGCATTATCATCCAATAGTTTCAGAGTAAATAAACAATGAACAAATGGGAAATCATACACATACATAGTACACCATTGTTTTTACGTGGAAACCCAAAGCGGAAGAAAACCACATAATTTTTTTTCTTATATGTATTTAATTGATTTGAAAATAGAAGGCTGACTTGTTATTCTATGCAAGCACCCTCTACTTCATTAAAATAAATTTTACAGGACCTTGCTCCATGTGTTAAAATATGCAAGATAAATTATGTGCCAAGTTTATGCTTCTTCTTTTAAATGTTTATATGTGAAATCTTTGCAAGATTAAATATGTTGTTTACATAAATACAATAACAAATAATAACTTACAGCAAATAATAACCAGCAAACACTCACAACAAGAACAACATGATAAAGGAGTTCACCCCTCTCCGAGCTACATCTCCTTGAGCCTCCATTAATGGACTTGGCTCTCTGGGATTAATTTGTCAAAAAATATTTTACAATATGTTTCTCAACTCCAATGGAAATTCTGACTATACCATTGGGTTCAAAAGACATAAAAACCCCCAAAATGACTAATAGAACTCTGAAAACGGATCATGGCTCATCCAGGCATGACCTCTTCTACATGTGGCCTTAATCTTCCCTGAGATTCTCTTTGGCAAAAAACACCTGTAAAAGTACTCAAATGGATCTGAAACCTATCCCAAAGTGTTTATAGCATATTAATTAGCCAAAAATGATTATTCAATCACATAAAATAAACATAGGCTCATCTGAGCAAGACCTCAAACAATGAGGGCTTCAAACTCCCTAGAGCTTCCTGAAACTTCAATGGTTAAAAACCTACAAAATAAGTCTTCAAATGGCTATGAAAATAGTTCCAATGGATTCAGAACGTCCAAAAACCCCTAGCTGGGCTTTTACGACACCTCATTTGGCCAAAAAATGAGGAAGATAGGCCTCCTGCCATTTTCTTCCTTCAAGCTTGTTGTCTCTGGTTCGCCAAAACGCACCTCTGTGTGCTCTAACCAAGAACACGCTCCAAATTCATGCTAAAACCTAGAACATGTGCATAAGCACATAACCGTGCAAACTGTAGGACGGTTATGGGCGTGCCTAGCCCCTAACTGCCAAGGTCGTGGTCACAAGGGTCCATACGACCTCCCGCTATCGCAAAAGAGGGCTACATTTGTAAGATTGAATCTGGACACGCCAAGTGAAGGGCGCATGGACTATCCATTGAAACCATGCACTCCATTGGGTGGTCACATGGGAGGTTCACATGTAAACGGGGGCTAACCATTTGAACACAAAACCAAAATATGTGTAATTCCCGCATGTGCTCCATGTATATATTGGTCATATGGTAATGGATTGTGTGATCGGGGGTTGGGGATAACCCCGAGCCCAGACCCCCGCACCAACCCACACATAATTCAACATTAAATATAAACAAACATATATGTTAAATAAGAACCATCACATGGTATGTTGGTCGGGCGGACTTTGTTAAGGCTTTACATGGTGGGAAGAGGTCCAGGGTTCAAATCCCACAGACTCCATAAGTTTTTGAACTAACAACCATTGCAAATAAAGGGGTGCCACGTGGAAGCCCATGACTGGGCCAAGTGGCACCAAAACACTTTCCAAAATGATGCCATGTGTCAGAATGTCATTCTCCCTCAGCTACGAATCCGAAACTACCATGTCATCATATGCCACTTCAGCGTATGGACGTACGGTCTCTGCCACATCAGCATCCGTACAGACTGCACAGTTAGCGTCCCTTTTTTTACCTGTTTGATGATTCGAACAGATCATGATATCTCTCACTGTTGACGTCCGTTTGAACCCAAACAAGTTGCATTGGGTTCGTGATGACGAGGGCTACACACTTGTTCATTTTGAGGCAATTCCAAGAACTTCAATTTTTGAGCTAAATTTTGACCCCTGGTCTAGATTTTGATCACGCCTTCCCACTGAAAGGATTTTGGACCCAAAAAAGCTTATGTTTATCTGTTTGAGCTTCAATACTCTTCTTCTTTCAAGTTCTATCAACTGATTCTACTTGAAACGTCTTTTTTGACAATCACCTGGATACTTTGACATGCCTTGCACTGCAACTGACTATGTCCCTCAACCACTGTTCTCTGGTTGCTGCTGACCCACTGTTCTCTTTGTGCTTGGAATACTGCCAACCTTCCCACTGAGAATCAAGTCCCTCTTGTGAACTCTTTAATTGTCAACACAATTCGCTCTCCAATGGCTGCAAAAACTTTCCTGCGACATCTTGTCACAAGCCAAGAAAACCATCAATCTTGAAAACAAATTTATACAAGACTGAAAATGATGCCAACAAAGTCTTTTTTTCTCTTCAAACAAACTGTCACATATTGTACTTCATCAAATCACATGGTGTTTTCCTTCATCTCGGTGTACTCAAAATCAACTTACAAGCCAACAAACACAATCGACTAAACATAAGTCGAAAAACATGATCTACACAACATAGTCGTCAAGACAACATCGACACAAGTCGAAACTCATTTGAAACATATCAACCTTCCCAATCTGACAAGTCGACATACATGATACACAATCATGTTACAATCATGAATCATTCATGATGAACCATCACCAGGTTCACTGCTTACACATACATAAAAAGAAATGCATGTGCATGACTCTTCAACTCTCCTTCCAGTACAAACATAAGTACATAAACCCAAAACATATGGGTACATAAGAGCTGAATATGAAAAATATATATGGCTGTAACAAGTGAACATCAAACCCCACTTTTACATCCTTCTGGCGAAGTTGTGCAACAACAAGAATGCCTTCAAATGAATTGCATTCACATGCAACTTGCTTCATACAAGTTATGATAAACTGTTGCAACTTTTCATACTCTCAACATAAATGCATACATAAGGCTGAAATATGCATCTACAATAGAAAATTCAAGCCCTACTTGCTCAAGAAATCCAACCATTTCCTACCAAGCCAACTCAACGGTGACTTTTTCTGTTGAAAATTGTCCTCTTGTGAATCATCTTGACTCACATCAATGATGGAATCTCCTCTTCCATTTTTGCCAATCTCTTTATCCATCTGCTTCTTATGTTGTGGATGAGTAGTTGGATGCAATGTCCAACATTGGTCAATGACATGACCCCTCTTTTGGCAATGAGTGCAAATCTTTTGCATCCTCTTTTCACGTTGTCTTTGCTTATAAAGTTTCCTGAAAGCGGTTATTCTTTTCCAACATTTTGAAATATGATGGTTATATAAACCACAATATGTACATGGATTCTTTCTTCCATTTTTAAATACAAATTTATCATGCTTAACATAATCAAAAGCAACTGAATGATAAGTGGAATTATACCTTGAACATTCACCTTTATCGCCTCTTTGAGGAGGTGAACTTGAATCAAAATTTGTTCTTGGAACTTTTTCCCTTGTCTCCTCAACTTTGGAATTTGCTCCATCTCTTCATTCATATCCAAGACCACAATACTTGGGTCTTTCTTCAACAACAATAGGCTCAACAATGCCTTGTGCATGCTTGCCTAACCCTTTACCTTCATAGCCCATTTTTAACAATAACTTGGACCCTATTCCTCTTGTGTGATTTTCAAAAACACCAAAACATTCATCTTGAGAGGAATTTGAAGATAAACTAACATTACATACCTTATGTTCATGCATGTACTTAGTAAGGGTTTCCATTGCCTCATGGATTTGAATCTCCATCTCATGCAACTTTTCAAGAAGCTGATATTTCTCCTTCTTCATGGCCATCAACTGCTCTTCAAGGGCAATGCTCTCCTTTCTATCTTCACACATCTCTTTCATCACATCTCTCATGGTTAGTAACTCCTTCAACATCTCTTTGTCAAAGAATTTAGATAATGAATATGTATGGGAACTACCAATGTTTGAAGCTTCCTCCATCCTTGCAAGATATCAAACTTCAACACAAAACTTGCACAAATATCAATCGCTAAATCTCAAGCTATCAATGGCAATCACATGAGAAAAACAAACTATGCTCTGATACCACCTGATCTGGAAATAGAAGGTTGACTTGTTATGCTATGCAAGCACCCTCTACTTCATTAAAATAAACTTTACAGGACCTTGCTCCATGTGTTAAAATATGCAAGATAAATTATGTGCCAAGTTTATGCTTCTTCTTTTAAATGTTTATATGTGAGGTCTTTGCAAGATTAAATATGTTGTTTACATAAATACAACAACAAATAATAACTTGCAGCAAATAATAACCAGCAAACACTCACAACAAGAACAACATGATAAAGGAGTTCACCCCTCTCCGAGCTACATCTCCTTGAGCCTCCATTAATGGACTTGGCTCTCTGGGATTAATTTGTCAAAAATTATTTTAAAATCTACTGCTCAACTCCAATGGAAATTCTGACTGTACCATTGGGTTTAGAATACATAAAAACCCCAAAAAATGACGAATAGAACTCTGAAAATGGATCATGGCTCATCCGGGCATGACCTCTTCTACATGTGGCCTTAATCTTCCCTGAGCTTCTCTTTGGCAAAAAAACCTGTAAAATTCCTCAAATGGATCTAAAACCTATCCCAAATTGTTCAGAGCTTATTAATTAGCCAAAAATTATTATTCAATCATAGAAAATAAACATAGGCTCATCTGAGAAAGACCTCAAACAATGAGGGCTTCAAGCTCCCTTTTTGAACTATCATATCTTATAACGACTGATAGCCAAATATAATGCCCCTTTGCCTGTAAAAACACTTTCTTCCTTCCTCTCCACATCTCATACTTTAAACCATTCTAACCATTGAACAATGGTACTCCATTCTCAGAATAATCCCTGATCTCCATCCGGTGGTTAAACTGTTTCTTGAAGGAACCTGCTTTGATACCAATTGTTGGATTACTGAGAGGGGGGGTGAATTAGTAATAGAGAAATTTAATTTATTTTTAACCATAAAATGAAATTGTTATATCAATGTAGCATTATCATCCAATAGTTTCAGAGTAAATAAATAATGAACAAATGGGAAATCATACACATACATAGTACACCATTGTTTTTACGTGGAAACCCAAAGTGAGAGAAAACCACATAATGTTTTTTCTTATATGTATTTAATAATTACATTCATTTGAAGCAAAAAATTCCTTTGTTTTCCAACTACAACTGGAAGGAGGCTCCAACCCCCTAGTTTCTCAGGATACAACCCGAGGGAAGCCCCAACTCCCAAATTATCTAGCTACAACCAAAAGGAGGATACAACCCCCTCTATTCTCTAGATACAACCAGAAGGTGGTTACAACCACCTTTCCTTGCCCTGTCGAACCGCCCTGACGTAGAAATAGAATGATGGAACCACTGTCACACTATCACTGTGAGATATACTGCGGTAAACCTGTACTAATAAACCCACAATCAACCTGTAAAAACATGTACCAATAACATGTGCCAACATGTACCATGCATCAACCTGTACCATAAACAAATGCATCAACCATGCACCAAACCTTCACAAATAATCTGTCACAATAACCTATCCAAACAACATGTAATCAACCTGTACCATAAACAAGTGCATCAACCATGCACCAAATATGTACCAATCATGCATCAAATACACATAAACTATGGCTCATCAATATGTACCAACATCATCAACTATACACCTCATGTATGTGCCAACTCATCAAATACTTGTCTCAACCATGTACCCAACATGTACCTAAAAAAACATCCCTCATCAATTTCATCATCCAAATTTGATTTGTAACTCTGTAATATACTTGGTGTATATGATCACATACTTTCAAACATTCCTTAAATTTAACAACAAGAGACTATCATTTTCATCAAACTTTACTTTAGTCTCACATGACTAATTTTGGATTAGTCAACAACCCTAACTTGCAATAATCATAACTATGTACCTGTAATGAATAAAGATCTAAAAATAGTACACAATGTTCTTCAATGTCTTCATGCAATTCCTCCAAGTTTCACTACTGGGAACCTCTCAGAAAAGGAGTTATAGCAAAAATGGCATAGCTTGTTGAATTCTGGCTTATTCTAGAGAGCGAACTTTTAGAGCGTGCCCCACATAGAATGTTTTTTGTATGGATCTGAAAATGGTACAAGCAATAATACATAATGTAATCTAACCAATACATTGTGTCTTACTGAATTTGGATCTGTTATGAAGAAGTTATGACGTTTTTACCCAAAACACCTGTTTTAGACTAGTTTCAAGACTAGCCACAAACCCTATTTTCCACAGAGTGTAATCCCAAAAATACAACGAACCACAAGATGAAATTGTTATCACAACTACTTGGATATGTTTTCTCAATGGCCTCCCAATTCTACGGTCTGAATCAGTCTAGAAAAAAACTTATTGCGAAAATGGTGATATGACCTGTAAATAACATACCTTAGAAAGCATCATAATTTTTTTTTATCCTCCCTTGAATTTCAACTTTCTTTACTTCACCTTCCCTCTGAAATTCGACTTAGATATACTTTGGTTATCTTAGTCACTTGTATATATTCAATATTCTCAAGTGTGTTTAAAAATGAGAGACCCTTGCCTCTTATTTATACTTTCATGTAGCTTCGTCAAGGGGTTACCTTCTAACCATCTTAACCCACTTTTCTTATTTTAGGGCTAACCCACTTCTAACCACTTGTCCACTTAGTAATTTCTCCATTAAATTTATTGTTTAAATAATTTATTTTGTATCCACTTTGACTTATAGCACACTCATCATTTCACTTTATTATTTAAATTACTTTCTAACCATCTTAACCCACTTTCCTTATTTTAGGGCTAACCCACTTCTAACCACTTGTCCACTTAGTAATTTATCCATTAACTTTATTATTTAAATAATTTATTTTGTATCCACTTTGACTTATAGTACACTCATCACTTCACTTTATTATTTAAATAATTTCTTCTTTGCAACCACTTTGACTACTTTGACCTTTTGGGGCTTCTAGATGACTCATGAGGGTTCTCCAACTTCACATGGCCATAACTCTCTAACCGTGAGAAGTTATTTGACATTCCACATATAAATGGAAATGGAATTACATGTACCATCCATATAGAATAGTCTTTCCTGCAAATATATCAAAATCCATACCATTATCCATCAAACAAACTTGGGTCCATTACCCAAACCTTTGTGCTATCGGAATTTGCTATCAAACTTTCTTCAAGGGTTGACGTCAATGACGACCAACCCAAATAATCAACACATGCTTGAGGCATATATTGTATGCATTGGAATATATCTTTGGCACATGGTTTATGAATCATGGTTGAAGCATATCATGAGTGATATGACACATGTTTGAGGTACATATCATGGTACATGATTTTGGCATATGCTTGAGGTATATGGTTGGATTCATATCATTGAGGTTCTAGTACATGATATGGTACAATTTTTGGTGCATGGTTGATCCATGATATGGTACAAGTATTTGGTACATGTTTTGGTACATGGTTGATCACATATGTTGATGATGGTATATCAGTTACAGTGATAGATACAATGACAATTACAGGTTGATGTGATAGTGACAATGATAGGTTGGATGCTAGGTTAGTTACAGGTTGATGTGATAGTGACAATGATAGGTTGGATGACAGGTTGATTACAAGTTGATGTGATAGTGACAATGATAGGTTGGATGATAGGTCAATTACATGTTTAAGATGTAGTGGCAGTGACAGTATTAGTGTTAGTGACAGATTGAGTATACACTTATATTTCAGGGTGGGATGACAGGGCAAGGAAAGGGGGTTGTATCCTCCTTTCGGTTGGAGCTGGAGAACATAGGGAGTTGGAGATTCATTTAGGTTGGAGACTTCTTCGAGTTGTAGATGGAGAATTCAGGGAGTTGTATCTTCCTTCAGGTTGTAGCCTATAAATAGGGGGTTGGAGCCTCTTTCCAATTGGTGTTGGAGAATTGAGAAGTTGGTGCTTCCTATGAATGTAATATTGATATATTTAAGAAAGCATTCTGTGGTTTTCTCCCATTTGGGTTTCCACGTAAATTCTAGTGTACTGTGTATCTGATTTGATATTGTTGATTGATACTGCTTATGATATATTGAATGTAATCATAAATGGTATACCATAGATAAAGTTGAAGTTTATATATTATGATTGAAAGTGGTAAAAAGTGTTCATATTGATTCACCCTTTCTCTCAATATTCCAACAATTGGTATTAGAGTAGGTCCTTCAAGAATCAATTTAACCATTGGAAGATAGATCATGGATATCATGGATAATGGATACAAAGTTAGTGGAACACCATGGTTTGATGGTCAAATTGGTCTGAGCTATGAGTTATGGAGAAACAAGATGAATTTTTTTTTATAGGCATAGGGGTATGATGTTTTGCAATCAGTTGTGTCAGGATACACCACTACAAATAAACCTTTGAAGACTGCATCCAAGAAGGAATTGAAAAGGAACAAAAAAAAACAATGGATCTCATTATGGAAGGATTATGTGATTCGATTAAAGATAAAATGGGAAAATGTTCATCAACCAAATAACTTTGGGATAAGCTACATAATATATAGTTTAAACAATATCATCTTATCATGGATCCATCTAATCAAAATAAAGAATATGTTGAATCTAAATGAGAATAAATATGATCGTCATTTCAAACAGATTCAGAAGAAGAAGACTATGCAACAGACATAATGGACTTTGAGATTGCACTAATCAACACTTTAGGTGAGATAAATAAATAAAGAAAGGAAAACAAGTTCATCAAGGAATAATTGATCAAGCTAAAGGAAGATTCTCTCAAGGATCAATTAAAAGAGAAACAATGTTTGGAAGTTGAAATAATATCACAAAGAAATGAATAAAAAAAGAGAGAATAAATATTGACAAGACATCTAAAGGAAATATCTAAGGACTTAAACAAGCTTGAAGCATAATTCAATCAACAAGAAAGAAAACTTGAAGAAGAAATCATCACCTTGAATACCCAATTTGAAGATGCAAAGAGAACAAAATAAGTCATGAAGATCCAAATGATGAAGAAAGAAGAAGATTGTGAGAATCTTGAAGAATAAGTTGTTACCTTAAGAATCGAAGTTGACAATCTCAACAAGAACGTTGAAGAGGGAGGAAGCTCCACACCATCAGTAGAGAAAGTTGAAGAGGAATTTTACATGTTTATATAAAGGAAGAATAAAGAGAAGGATAGGAGTTATGCGGAAGTCATCATAGGCCCTACCAAGAAGGTAGTATTTGAGCCCTCAAAGGAGAACAGTCTAGAAATGAAGAAGGCTCAAGAAGAAGATTACATAAGAGATGGATATCAAAGAAGACCCTCCACTTTCAGGTATCAAAGAAGCTTCAATCATTGTGAAGCAAACAACATAAGAGAAGATCATGATTAGCCAAGGCAAGAATTCAGAAGGACCACATCACAAAGAAGATCATTTACTTCGAGGTATCAAAGATTATTTTATGGTTATTTTTTTACTTGTAATAAATTTGTACATAAAGCTGTAGATTGTAGAGGTTATGGAAGAAATGTTCAAGCAATATATGATTATGTGGCCCCATACAATATTGAATGCTACAAATTCCATAACTATGGACAAATATCTTATGACTATAGAAGCATGATGGATACTTCTATGAAAGAGAACATTGATATCATATATAATAACGTTTGGAAAAGGAAACAAGAATAGGCAAATGAAGAATAAGTGAATGAAGAACATATAAATGAAGTAATTCCAAAAGTCACACTCTCAAGATTTGTAGTAGTACAATATCATGATGAATCTACGGGAAAAGAGGAAGATGTCAGAATTCAGGAAGATGATGAAGAGGAAGATTACTCCACATTAGGGAATATTCCTCGACCTTTCTGATCCATCCAACTTGGAGACTCATAGTAAATATGAATATTGAAGAGGGGGAGTCCAAGAAAAATCTCTACATGTAATATAAATATATTTCGAGTTGTCTGAAGTGTTTATATATTTGGAAAAGAAGTTTTAGAATGGTTTGATGATATAAGTGTAGGATGTCTTGTGACAATTTGATTGTTGAGGAGAAGATTTTGAAACACATTCTCATGCAGGTATCAACTAATAGTTACGAACAATATCAGTGGCACACTTTTCAGGGAGAGATTCATGATTGTATAAAGGATTCCATGCACGTATTCAAATAGGGACATATTCAGTACAAATTGTTGTAGAGATGTAGAGTCTGATTAGCAGATTGAAAAAATAAATTGAAAAACATGAATATGTAGTGATTAGTTGCATAAGATTCAACGAAGTCTTAAGAATGGTAAAGTGACAGATGGGTCAACATTCTGTGCAATTGAGTAGTAGAGTCATGTACAATTTTATGACATATGGACATAGATGGATTCATGAGTTATTTGACGGGTCTAGATAGATATATGACAGTGGATGGATGCATATTGACAGATGCAATCAATTAGTCATAGGAAGGGAAGCATTGAAAGGCACAAAAAAACAGGGGAAGAGAAATCGTTAACAAAAGCTATAGCATTAGAAGGAATTTTTTGAATGATACAGTCATTGATATCTAAGTATTAAACATGATAATCTATGAATATTCAAATTCAAGTAACTTTGAATTCTTTTTATATATGCTAGTGAATTATAAGACAAAGCGCCAATGGAAAAGAAGAAGCAAAAGAGAGGAAAATAAGCAAGTATGTAATGACTAGTTTTAAATTAACGTCTAAAAATTCTACCAAATCCTACCAATGTACAACAATTTCTACCAGATTCATAAAAGAAGAATTATTCCAAATTTTTCTCAACACTTATGCAAGTAAAATTAAAATTTATCAATGAGTAATGCATAAATTCGAATTGAGTACCTTAACTC
>ML776907.1:595276-618411 GCA_009831015.1 Picea engelmannii | reverse complement strand
ATCCCTCCATTTAATTACCCTTATCCATTCACATTAATTCCTTTATCTTCTCGGGATCCTTATGTGATCCCTTCTTGTATACGTAACTTGATTTAAATGTTATATTTTATTCTCCTCCCTTTTATTTAATACTTAATTAATTATTGAATTAATTAATATTTAAATGAATCATTAACCATCATGACTAACTCATTAATAATAATCAATTAGAAATGTTATTTTAATACATAATTATAGTTTAGCTAAACTTTTAGGATTACATTATTAAATTAATTATAATTTATAATCAAGGGTCGTTACAAAGTACAAGAAGCTCCACATTGATCTACACATCTTGTAGAGAATTCAACAGAGACAAATTGTCAGAGAAAGAGATCAAGAAAGAAATATCAGAAGCATGAAGACAGGGGGAGTTACCCTTTCCTCCCATGATGTCAAAGGGGGAGAAAAAGAAAGATAAAAAGAGAAAGATTGGAAGCATGAAGATAGGGGGAGCAACCACAAAGAGAGATACCCTTTTCCATTGTTGTCAAAGGGGGAGAGAAACATGAGGAAAGAAACATAATAAGAGATATATGAGGAGCAATGGTCATAGGGGGAGTATGATTGCTGGAGTATGAATGTTTCCGTCAATTCCAAAAGGGGATATTGTTGTTAAGTTGGTTTTCACTGATATCAATAGAAGTGGTTGTCATTGATGTCAATAGATGTGATGGGTGCATATGAATAAGTATACAAGAATCCCCATATTTGTGGTCATGAATCCCACAATTGTTTGAAGAAAACGAGTGTGAAGGACATTTTAAATGCATGTACAACCCCCATATATGGATAATTCTTTTTGTTCTATTTCCAATCATAGGGTGGTACACACTGTGGTTCCTCACAGTGGAGGAGTTATTCCCTCTTGAAGTTGGAAGTCCTGAATGTTGATGATTGCATCTACATGAGACATTATCCAGCTTACAAACCTAAGAGAAATCCCTTGAGAGGGGTGTGCGGTTCCTATATGAGACATATATAGAACGTAAAGATGGCCTCCTCCTTACAAATAGTTGAGAAGAACTCCAGATGATTCTCCTGTGTAATGCAGTGAGAAAGGAGATTTGCAGAGTTGGATGTGCCTGTGGCTGAGCACAAGGTGAACATGTGAAATCCCAAAGTGTTGGGTGCATAGTCATGAGAAAACAAATGAAGATGATGTATTAGCCTCCTCTGAGAAGAATAGTTGATTAGAAACTCCAGATGAATCTCCTTTGTAATGCAGTGGGAAAGAAGATATGTTGAGTGGGCATGCCTATGGACGAGCACATGTGAACATGATCCTAGTGGCTGAGCACTAGTGAAGAAGTGGTTCTTCTATGTAATGCAGTGAGCCAAATATATGGACATCCCTATGGATGTGCCCCTAGTGGATGAGAACTAGTGGGTGTCTAATATCCCTTGATATATTGTTCAAGAGTCAGACCTGCCTGTAACCCTAATTGTAATGTAAAGGGTACAGGTCATCCCCACCTTAATGTGATTAATAATAAATGTAAAAGATAATTAATTTGGTTAATATTAATTATGTTTTGAGCTAGTTAGGTCGGCCCTATTGTGCCAATAGACACTTCTATTGAAAGGTTCAGTCTAGTATAAGTAAAGGTAAATTCCCCATTGAGGAATCATATCTTTCGTGTGAGTTTGGGAATTTCAACAAGTATAGCTTCTTGGGAAAAGTGTGCACCTCTCTTAGGAGATATTATTCTAGAGTTTGAGAACCCTCTTGTGTGCTAGGTTTTATTGGTGGTGAAGGTATTTTTCTTGAATAACATGGAAAAGGATTTTGGCTAGGTTTTCTTCCCTTGTTGAGAAGGGTTTCCCAGGATACTTCTTATGTTCTTGTGCATCGTGTTTCTTCTTGTGATCTTGGTTGCTGCAACATTATTTTTTATGGTTAAGTTAAATGATAAAATGGAATGAAAATCATGATTAACCTTGCTCATAGAAAAATCAACACTAAAGAATGGTTGAGAAGCCCCTAAACAGTTACATCAAGAAGTTACACATATTAATTAAGGGTAAAAAAATTATAACAAGAATCCCTAAAGTTAAGGAAATAAGTTACTTAGAAAAAATATAAATACACTTCAAGAAGCCTCCCATAAGTACATTCACATACAAAAGTCTATTGAATATATTCTAAGTGAATAAGTGATATGGTTGATATTTTTGTAGCATATCTGAGGTAGGGAAAGTATGAAGGAGCGAAGTGTACGAATGTGACTAAACTATATTTCTGAGGTTATCCATGGGTCACAAATTAGAAATATGAGGATGTAGGTAGTTCACAATGTAGCAAATCATGGGTACGTTATCCGCAGGTTTACAGAGGGAAAGGCACAAATGTACTTTGGTTACAAAAGAGCAAAGCACAAATATGCAAAGGTTGATAGTGTAAAATTCACATATATGCGAAAAGGTTTTGAGGAGGATGCTAATACCAGGTTGCTAAGAATAAGGAAGAGCTACAAGTCTATAATCTTGTGTATCAGGTCTGCTACTGGACTACATGTATGTTTTACATGTGTTTTGAAAGTTTTGTCTTGATACATGCTTGAGGCATCATTTGGAGAGTTAGGAATATTCTTTGATATGTGGTACATGGTTGATTGATTTCATGGTTCATTGTTAGAGGCACATATTTGTGATGATTGGCACACGCGTGAGACATATACCTGGAATATGATATTGGTTGTTATGGTACATACTTGAGGCATATTGTTGAGACATTGGCACATCTTGGATACTTGGCATATGGTTTATTGGATGATATATGTTTGAGGTATATCTTGGATATATTGGAATATATCTTTGGCACATGGTTTATGGATTATGTTTGAAAAATATCATGAGTGATATGGTACATGTTTTAGGTACATCTCATTGTACGTGGTTTTGTCATATGCTTGAGGTATATGGTTGGCCTCATATCATTGAGGTTCTAGTACATGATATGGTACAAGGTTTGGTACATGGTTGATGCATGATATGGTACAGTTATTTGGTACATGTTTTGGTACATGGTTGAGCACATAGGTTTATGATGATATATCTATTAAAGTGAAAGAGACAGTAAGCGTTACAGGTTGATGTGACAATGAAAATGATATGTTAGTTACAGGTTGATGTGATAGTGATAATGGCAGGTTGGATGACATGTTGATTACAAGTTGATGTGACAATAACAAGTTGGATGAAAGGTTGATTATAGGTTGATAAGATAGTGGTAGTGACAGTATCAATGGTAGTGATAGTTTGAGTCTACAATTATATTTTAGGGTAACAGGATGGTGAAAGGAAAGGGGGTTGTATTCTCCTTCTGGTCGGAGCTTGAGAACATAGGGAGTTGTAGATTCCTTCAGGTTGGAGCCTATAAATTAGGGGATCATAGCCTCCTTCTAGTTGGATCTAGAGAATACAGGGAGTTGGATATTCCTTTAGGTTGGAGCATGTAAACTAGGGGGTTGGAGCCTCCTTCCAGTTGCATCTGGAGAATTCAAGGAGTTGTAGCTTCCTTCAGGTTGGAGCATATAAATAGGGGGTTGGAGCCTCCTTCTAGTTGGTTATAGAGAATTGGGAAGTTGTTTCTTCCTATGAATGTAATCTTGATATATATAAGAAAGAATTATGTGGTTTTCTCCCATTTGGGTTTCCACGTAAATTCTGGTGTATTGTGTATATGATGTGATATTTTTGAATGGTACTTCTTATGGTTATATGGTCATGATATATTGAATGTAATCATAAATTATGTACTACTGATAATGTTGAAGTTTATATATTATGATTGAAAGTGGTAAAAAGTGTTCATATTGATTCAACCCCCCTCTTAGTATTCCAACAATTGATATCAGAGCAAGTACTTCAAAAAGTAGTTTAACCACCGAAAGTTAGATAATGGATATCATGTATAATGGATACAAATTTAGTGCAACACCATGGCTTGATGGTCATATTGGTATGAGCTATGAGATATGGAGCAGTAGGATGAAAGTGTTTTTACAGGCACATGGGTATGATTTTTGACAATTAGTTGTTTCAGGATACACCACTACAAAGAAAGCTAATAAGACTACAAATAAGAAGGAATTGAAAAGGAACAATAAAATAGAAATGGATAGCATTCTAGAAGGATTATGTGATTTGGTTAAAGAGAAAATGGGAAAATGTTCATCAACCAAAGAAATTCAGGATAAGTTACATAATCTCTGCTTTAAGGAATCTCCTCTTATCACAGAGCCAACTAATTAGAATAAATAAGATGTTGAAGCCAAACAAGAAGAAATATTCTCATCATGTCAGATAGATTCAAAACAAGAGTACTGTGAAGAAAGCGAATGGTCTTTGAGACTACACTAATCAACACTTTAAATGAGGTAAATAAATAAATAAGGGGAAAAAAGTTCCTCAAGGATGAATTGATCAAGCTAAAGGAAGGTTCTCTCAAGGATCAGTTAAAAGAGAAATAATGTTTGGATAATGAAATAATATCACAAAGAAAAGAAGCAAAAGTCATGAGAGGCCCTACCAAAAAGGTAGTATGCAAGCCCTCAAAGGAAAGCATTCCAGAAATGAAGAATACTTAAGAAGAATATTACATAAGAGATGGATATAAAAGAAGACCCTCCAATTTAAGGTATCAAAGAAGCTTCAATATTTGTGAAGGAAACAACAAAAGAAAAGATTGTGATCAACCAATTCATGAATTCAGAAGGACCACATAACAAAGAAGATCATTTAATTCTAGGTATCAAAGTTTGTTTTATGATTATTGTTTTACTTGTAATAACTTTGGACATAAAGTTGTAGATTGCAGAGCTTATGGAAGAAATGTTCAAGCAATAGATACTTGTGTGGCCCCATAAAATATTGAATGTTATAAATTCCATAAATATGGACACATAGCTCACAACTATAGAACATGATGGATACTTTTATGAAAGAGAACACTAATATCAAATATAAGAAAGTTTGGATAAGAAAACAAGAACAGGAAAATGAAGAGAAATTGAATGAAGAACATATGAATGAAGTACTTCTATAATTCATACTCTCAGGATTCACAGTAGTATGAGATCATGATGAATCTACAGGCAAAGAGGAAAATGTCAGAATTTAGGACAATGATGAAGATAACGATTACTTCACATTAGGGTGGCTTCCTCCACCATTCTGAGCCATTCATCTTGGAGACTCCCGGTAAATATGAATATTGAAGAGGGGGATTCTAAGAAACAACTCTACAGATCAGAGAAATATCTTTTGAGTAGTCTGAAGTGTTTGTTGATTTTGGAAAGGAATTTTCAGAATGGTTTGATGACATAAGTGAAGAATGTCCTGTGATAGTTTGATTGTTTTAGGAGTATATTTTGGAACACATTCCCATGAAGGTATCAACTGATAGTTATGAAGAATATCAGTGGCACACTTTTTAGGCAGAGATTCATGATTTTATAGAGGATTTCAGGCATGTACTCAGACATGGACATATTCAATACAAATTGTTGCAGCCATGTAGAGTTAGATTTGTATATTGAACAAACAAATTGAAAAGGAGGAATATGTAATGATTAGTTGCAGACGATTCAAAGAAGTCTTTAGAATGGTAAAGTGACAGATGGGTCAATATTATGTGTAGTTGATTAGCAGAGTCATGGGAATTTTTATGACATATGGATAGAGATGGATTCATGAGATCTTTGATAGGGATAGAAAGATATATGAGAGTGGATGAAATCATATTGATAGGTGGATTAGTTAGTCATAGGAAGGAAAGTAGTGAAAGGAACACCAAAATAGGGGAAGAGAAACCATCAACAGAAGATATATCATCAGAAGGAATTTGTTGAATGATATGGTCATTGATATCTATGTAGTAAACAAGATAAGCTATGAATATTTGAAGTCAAGTAACTTTGAATGTTTTTTATACATGTCAATGAATTACAAGAGGAAGCACCAGTGGAAATGAAGCACTAAAAGAGATGAAAGGAAGAAATTACAAGAATCCCCACATTGATCTACATGACATCTTACAGATAAGTTGAGGGAGAGAAATCATTAGAGAAATAGACCGAGAAATAAATATAAGAAGAATGAAGACAGGGGGAAACATACCGACATGGGGAGTTACCCTTTTTCTCCCATGATGTCAAAGGGGGAGAAAAATAAAGATCATAAGAGAAATATAAGAAGCATGAAGACAGGGAGAGAAACCCCAAATAAAGATACCCTTTTCCATTGATGTCAAATGGGGAGAGAAACATGACGAGAGAAACATAAGAAGAGATATATGAGGTGCAATGGTCACAGGGGAAGTATGAGTGTTTGTGTATGAGTGTTTCCATCAATTCCAAAGGGGGGTATTGTTGGTAATTTGGATGTCATTGATGTCAACAGATGTGATGGGTGAATTTGAAGAAGTCTACGAGAAGTCCCAGATGTGTGGTAATGAACTGCAGTTGTTTGAAGAAAATGAGTGTGAAGAACATTGTAAATGCATGCACAACCCTCATAAATGGATAGTCCTTTTTGTTCAATTTCCAACTATAGGTGGTACGCCACATGATTCCTCACAGTTGTGGAGTTATTCCCTCTTGAAGTTGGAAGCCCCGAAGAATGGTTGAGAAGCCCCTAAATAGTTACATCAAGAGGTTACAAGTCTTAATCAAGGGTACAACAGTTATAACAAGAATCCCTAAAGTTAAGGAAATAAGTTACTTAGAAAAAATATAAACCCACTTCAAGAAGCCTCTCATAATTACATTCACATACACAAGTCTATTGAATATCTTCTAAGTGAATAAGTGATATGGTTTATATTTTCGTAAAATATCTGAGGTAGGGAAAGTATGAAAGAGAGAAGTGTATAGATGTGACTAAACTAGATTTTAGAGGTTATCCACAAGTCACAACTTAGAAAGATGTGGATCTACGTGGTTCACAGTGTAGCAAAGTGCAAATAGGCTATCCACGGGTTGATAGTAGGCAAGGCATGGATGTGCATGGGTCACAAAAGAGCAAAGCTTGAATATCCACAGGTTGATAGTGTACAAGTAGTGGATCTGTGAAAAGGTTTTGAGGAGGATGCTAGTACCAGGATGTTGAGGCTTAGGAATAGACACAAGTCTGTAATCTTGTGTATTATTTCTTCTACAATATTATAGGTATGTTTCACATGTGTTTTGAAAGTTTTGTCTTGATACATGCTTGAAGCATGGTTTGGAGAGTTGGGCATATGATTTGATACATGGTACATGGTTGAGTGATGTTATGGTTCATTGTTAGAGGCACATATTTTTGATGATTGGAACATGTGTGAGGCATATAATTGGTATATGATCTTGGTTTTTATGGTGTATACTTGAGGCATATTATTGAGACATTGACACATCTTGGATACTTGGCATATGGTTTATTGTATGGTATATGTTTGAGGCATATCTTGGATGCATTGGAATATATCTTTGTAGTATACCTAGGGAGGGAATATAGGGTATCTAGGGAGGTACCCAATGAGAATGTGGTTACCTATTATTAGTGGAAGTCATTTAATGTAAGGTGGACTAGGTCCACTATATTAAATAATGTCCATTATGGTAGTTGGATATAATAAACGTGAGAAGACTTTCTAGAAGGTTCCTAGGAGATAGAGAGTGCTATATAAATAAGTGTGATAAATGTATCGAAACAGAGTGAAGAATATTGTAATTATACAAACAAGGATTGATTGAGGAGGTTTATCCTTCCATAATGATTAATATATGGTATTACCCTACCTCAAGGGTTTTCTATACATTCTTGTGTTCAATATTTTGTTGAATGGTTTGGTTTATTCTAGTTTATTTCTGAATTATATTTGTAGATCTATTCAAGTACTTAACAATTGGTATTAGAGAACTTTCCTTGGCCAAAGAAGGGGATCAATGTTTGGCTCTTTTTGCAGATTTTTTATAGGGAAAAAAGAGGGTGGCACACTTCAGGTTCATATATGAAATTTTATGAGAGAAATTTGGCCAAACAAATTGGATATTTGAATTCCTCTCAAAAAATACCTAATTTGAAAAAAAACATTAGTTGAAACAAAGTCCAGAAAGTGAATTTATCAACATTCTAAATTTGACAAATTTTCAGGGTTGTTTTCGGAAAACGATGCGTGACTGTAAGTTAATTTAAAAAAAAACCGTAGTTTTTTTGGGGTTATGGGAAGCAATCTATTTTTACTAGCGAATATGATGATCTTATTATTGAATAATTCCTAAATTATCTCAACTTAGAATGGAAAGAGAAGTGGAGATTTTATGTATTCTCTTATCTTCGAGAAGATGCTAGCACATGGTGGCAATCATTGGATGGGGTCAAGATGCTGTGGATTTTTGATGAAGAATTTGAAAAAGCATTTCTTGATAGGTAGTCTCATGTTGAAAAATATTGTACAAAGAGAAACAAGGGTTTATTTTCATGTGGAAACTCTATATTACAGGTTCATGGATGTATTCTTAAAGAAAATATCATTGTTTCTATTAACCCTAGTTGCATGCATAATTTTATCAATGAGCAATTGGTTAATAGATTGCAAGTTCTTTAAATATTTGAAGATTACCATGGATAAATATGTATTTCATTCATATTTTTATGCTATGGATATGAATGACGTGGATATTGTTTTGGGATATCCTTAGATAGAATCAGTGGGTGCCATTAATATTAATGTGCAAAAAACATTTATGAATTTTTGGTACAAAAAAAAGAAAATCACATTGCATGAGGTGTCTCTTAGTAAGAAATATGGGCCCACAGAGGCCAACAAAGAAGTTATTGTTGAATCTAAAGTTGAATTAGAGGAAAATTCTACAGAAGGAGATGAAACAAAACCACATGAAGGCCATAGTCATGATGCTAAGGAGGTCATTGACTCAAAGGCACAATGTGTTGCAGGTTTGAAGAAAAAAAGAACAAATTCCTACAGTTGTTGTATATCCCCATCCACATCATATAGATAAACAATGATCATAGAGGAAAGGGCATGAACATCAACACACTTATGCAACATCAAGGAACCAGAAAGGAAACCAATCTAGAGGTGCATGAAATCCTACAATCATTACAAGAAGACATCAGGATAGAGAACCAATCCCATGGGAACATTGGCACGATGCAGAGCAAGATCAGGGTGGCAAGGAAGTCGTTGGACATCATGTTCATCTTCCATTAGGATGTATGGATGGTCGTACTTTGTACCAATTGGCTACATTTCTTATCTGATCATATTGTATGGTTTCTTCAAGTGTTTCGAGGATGAAACATGTGAAGGGGGATGAAATGTAGCATACCTAGGGAGGTAACATGGGGTACCTAATGAAAATGTGGTTATGTATTATTAGTGGAAGTCATTCAATGTAGGGTGGACTAGGTCCACTATATTAAATAATGTCCATTATGGTAGTTGGATATACTAAAGGTGAGAAGGCTTTATAGAAGGTTCCTAGGAGATAAAGAGTGCTATATAAAGAAGTGTGAGCAATGTATTGAAGCATAGTCAATATTATTGTCAATTTATAAAGCATTACTTGAGGAGTGTTATCCTTCATTAAGGATTAATATATGGTGTTACCCTACCTCAATGTTTTTTTCTACATTATTGTGTTGGATATTTGGTAAATGGTTTGGTTCCTCCTCTAGAATGTTCTTATGGGGTTGGTAGCACTATATAAAGGGGTTCAAGAAATGTAATGAGACGTGAAGAGAAGTATTATATTTGGAGTGGTAGATAAATAGGAGGATGCCCCCTCAAAGAGGCAAGTGAACATGAGATGATACCTTCCATAATAGGATCTATTGTATGGTGTTGCCCTACCTCAAGGGTTTTCTTATAATAAATAGTGATTTTATTCTATATTGTTTTATGAATATTTGGCGTGTTTATGTGTGCAAGTATTTGGTACTTAGGTACCCCATATTACCTCCCTAGGTATACTACAATATTTGACACATGGTTTATGGATTATGGTTGAAGCATATCATGAGTGATATGGCACATGTTTGAGGTACATCTCATGGTACGTGGTTTTGGAATATGATTGAGGTATATGGTTGGATACACTATATCATTGAGGTTCTAGTACATGATATAGTATAGGTTTTGGTGCATGGTTGATGTATGCTATGGTACAATTATCTGGTACATGTTTTGGTACATGGTTGAGAACATAGGTTGATGATGGCATATCAATTATAGTGATAGAGACAATGGAAGTTGCAGGTTGATGTGATAGTGACAGTGACATGTTAGTTACATGTTGTATGATAGGTTGATTACAGGTTGATGTTCCAGTGACAGGTTGGATGGCAGGTCGATTATAGGTTGATGAGATAGTGATAATGGAAGTATCAGTGGTAGTGACAGGTTGAGTCTACACTTATATTTCAGGGTGACAGGACGAGGAAAGGAAAGGGGTTGTAGCCTCCTTCTGGTTGGAGCTGAAGAACACAGGGAGTATGAGCTTCTTTCAGGTTGGATCCTATAAATCAGAGGGTCATAACCTCTTTCTAGTTGGATCCAAAAAATACATGTATTTGGAGATTCCTTAAGGTTGGAGCCTATAAAATAGGGGGTTCGATCCTCCTTCCAGTTGTAGCTAGAGAATTTAGGGAGTTGTAGCTTCCTTAAGGTTGGTGCCTGCAAATAGGGGGTTGGAGCCTCCTTCCAGTTGGTGTTGGAGAATTGGGAAGTTGGTGATTCCTATGAATGTAATTTTGATATATATAAGAAAACATTCCATGGTTTTCTCCCATTTGGGTTTCCACATAAATTCTGGTGTATTGTGTATTTGATGTGATATCGTTGAATGGTACTAATTATGTTTATATTCCCATGATATATTGAATGTAATCATAAATGATATACTATTGATAAAGTTGAATTTTATATATTATTATTGAAAGTGGTAAAAAGTTCTTATACTGATTCACACCCCCTCTCAGTATTCCAACAAATTTTGCATAGGCTATAAACCTAGGGTAACATTCTCGTTTATCTCACCTTAGTCTAGTGAGATTCGAAAATGGTTGAGTGAGGAATTTCCATTCCTTGAATCAACAATCACTAGAGGATGTACATGCTAAATATGATGGTATTATCTCCAAGGAAAAGAGGATATAATATACTTAGTTTCATCATGTGAAGCCTTTAATTGAAAATCTTTGAGGACACACATTTTTGAAGGAGGATACTATGTTATGACCCAAGGGGGCATAAGTAGGGTGTAATGTATATGATATGACCCCACGGGGGGAGATATATGGGGATAAATGTACATGTAATGTTTAAATATATATTTAATAGGGATAACCTAATAGTAAAGAGGCCTCATGTGTAGGTGTGAATAGGTATATATAAAGATAATATATTCATTAAATTGAGGACAAGTGAATTGTGATGTATGAATGAATTTGGATATTTGGAGGAGTTTTTCCTATTATTTAAGGAGTTATTGTGTAAGTCATCTCTCTTATCTATATTGGAGTTGTGCTCCACACTCACATTGTTGTACATGGTGTGTACTTCTGGTTTATTATGACATCTTAAGTATTTGGTTTATAACATGTAGAGTAACCCATTCTAGAGATGATGGCCAACCTTACCGTCACCTTATTCTACATGAATTTGGCCCTATAGCTACTAAAACACCTCCCTAAAGTATTCATATTCTGTGTATGCACCATGGGTAAAAGGATCCATGTGCATAAGAGTTCCCAAAGCCGTAATATTAGACATGGGTGGCCCAGAAAGCATGTTCTCTAACTTATTAGTGTTTCCCTTATTATACTTGATGACTAGAAGAAATTGTTGCAAAACCCATCCACTTCTAATGTTTGGCTTGTCGAACCTTAATTTGGGCTTGCAAATGCTGCAATGACTGGTGAATTTTGTGAATAAGGGTTTCCTTTGCCATAATATAGTGCTTCCACTTCTTAACATCTTGAAACATGGCATAAAGTTCCCTACCATATGTAGGGTAGTTCAAAACTCCCTCATGAAACATCTAAGAATGATAACATACCGACTTACCTCCTTGCATAAAAACTACTCCTGTAGCATACCCACTTGCATCGGTTTCCACTTCGAAGGGATTTTATAAGTTAGGAAATGTGATAACTGGTGCTTATTTGATCTTTTGTTTCATCTCATCGAAATCTTTCTACTGATTCTTTCCCCACTAGAACTTATTACCACTAATTGTTATGGTGTGGAGTGGTGTAACTACCACTAAAAACGATGCTATGAACTTCCATAGGTATTGTGCTACCCAAACAAAATCCTAACTTTAGTGACATTAGTAGCAATTGACCATTTTATGATGGCCTCCATCTTTTCATCATCTATATTGAACTCCCATCCACCAATAACATACCCCAAATACACCAATGATTCCTAAGAAAACTCACATTTCTTGAGGTTAGTTAGTAGTTGATGCTTTTTCAGAGTCTCTAACGCTTGCATGAGATGTGAGATGTGCTCCTCCTAGGTATATCTATAAACCAATATATCGTCCAAACACACTATAACAAATGAATCTAAATATGGGTGTAATACATAATTTATCAGTCTTCTAAATGTACCTAGTGCATTACATAAATCAAATGGCATGACCAACCATTCATACAAACCTTTCCTTGTCTTGAAGGCATGATCCAGATTATTTTAGGAATGATATGAAGGCAGAGATATAAAAAATAGTTACATATAGATATGCCAAGGAACACAATAATAAAGTAAATCTCATATTCTATTAATGACCATCTAAAATACAAAAGACTGTAAAATGCAAAATCACACAAGCTAGCTAGAATGGTGGTAGCTTATCTATGAGAAGAGATGTGTTAGATACACTCATTCCCAAGAGCTGGTTACAATGAGGGTCCAAAATATTTTTTAACATAAATCAGAAATGAGAAAACCCTAAACATCCAAAAATCTAACCTTAGGAGTTGAAGTGACAAAAGTCATGTGGGCCCCGATGGGGTAAGTTGGTACATCAAATTCCCATGGTCGTAACTTTTGCATATGATCTCCATTTTAGGCATACTATATCTTATTGGAAAGAACTATCTGAGGACTACACATGTTTCCATCACACTTTGAATAAATCTGATCCAGGTGGATATTGGTAGCCACCGACCTATTCCAGCTAGCTCCTTGTGCCCATTTTTTTTCAGCACGTCCTTATGTACTACTTTATAATTGTGAGTTCTACACTTATGGGGATGTCTGAAGCCCCACACATTCTCCATATGGATACATGTGGCCTCTCACCTAATCCAACTGGCTTATTTTGTATGTTTTCATGTCAGAACATCTTTTTGTACTTTCAGGGTTGTTTTGGGGCCCTAAACATTGTTTTCTTGGCTCACCACAGTCAGAATGTAGACGGAGACAGAGTCTGATGATGAAATGTGTAGTTCTCTAAAAGAATTTTTCAACGAGCTATCACGCGCCTAAAAAGGAGGTCATATGAAAAATTTATGACCCTAGGAAGTTGAGGTACCAAATTACACCAACTTACCCATAGGGCCCACATGACTTTTGGCGTTTCACCTTCTAGGGTTAGGTTTTTGGATGTCTAGGGTTTTGGCATCCATGAGTAATATGAAAAGGGCCTATGGAGCCTCATTGTAATCCATTCTTTTCAGATGGATGCGTGTAACATACACATCTCTTCTCAGAGATAGCTACCACCATTCGAGCAAGTTTCAATTATGCAGTTTTACAGTTTTAGGCTATTTCATTATTTAATAGAAGATATTGTTCACTGGATATTTGTGTTATTCTTCCTATATCCATTTTTATTGTATTCAGTCTATTAATCGGTTTATTCCACTCCTAAATATGGATCAATGGTATCAGAGTGGTATGCTCTTCATTTATTTTTATTCGTGCATGTCCCTGACAAGGTATGGGTACAAGAAGTTGGGACTCAAACCAATCAAGCCATTACCAGATCGACCACGTAGATCCCAACAAAATACCATGGGAGACAAAAAGAAAGATGATGGAGCAGGAGATCCTATTAAAATGTTTCTCGAGGAAGCCCTCATGTGACAAAGGAAATAAATGATGGACAACTTTGCACAGATCCTTCGACAGTTGCCCAAGGAAGAAGCATCTTCATCAAGCGACCATGCAACCCCCTTCAAGGTACAACTAAATTTTGATATTCCATTATTTAAAGGACTGATAGATGCATATGTTGTAGATAAATGGTTGAATATGCTCGAAGGATATTTTTCGGTCTGCAATTTTTCTGATAGGGAAAAGATCACTTTTGCACTCCTCAAGGCCATTCCCCATGTTAAAGACTGGTGGGATACTTACTCTGAGCAAAGGGCCATGGAGGAATTTGCAATTTTTGTGGTGGCCCCTACATGGGATTCCTTCCGAGATGCCATTAAAGAACATTACTACCCTGTTGGAAGCTACGAGGACCAATACACCAGATGGACCACCCTACTTCAAGAAAGGGACTAGAAAGTACCATAATGCACCAATATTTTCCATACCCTATGCACCAAATTGGGTATCAAATATTCTAAGCATCATATGGTGCTCAAATACTGTGGTTGTTTGCATAGATACATTCAAACATAAATGGATTTCCTAAACATCGCCTCATTGGGCACTACTTATAGATACACTGTCAAGATCGAGCATAAATTTAAGTAGAAATGATGAGAGTTTGGATCTGCAAACCTTTCACGGCCAAAGAAAGGAAAAGGAAACCCCAACCCACACAACAAGGGACCAATTCAAGAAGGTTTCCCTCAGGACAATCCGTCCAAGCCGCAACACAAGAAGGGAAATGAGAAGATGAAGAAGGACATGGGAAAATGGCGAGAGTACTATAGAATTCCTTGGCACAACACCGTTGAATTTTTCTCCAAGCAGTCCCTCGTGGTTGAGCTGAAGGATTATGAGTCATAGGTTGATTTGGATTTCGAATCAAATTCTGAAGGAGGGAAGCAGATTATCGATGTTGAACCCAGTGCCATGGTCGCTACCACCAAAGTCTAGCCAAGTGAACTAGAAGAACCAGAGGAAGGGGAATGCCTCTTTCACTCACATATGTGGGTCAAGGGGGATCCAATTCATTTTATTGTCGATAATGATAGTCATAAGAACATGATTTCAACAGAGGTCATCAAGTGACTGGACCTACCAATGACATCACACTTGCATCCCTACACCATCGGTTGGCTTCTTCAAGGAAGAGATCTTTGTCTCAGCCAATAATGTCATCTTCCCTACGACATCAAGCCTTTCAAAGATGAGGTATTGTGTGATATTTATCCCCTTGAATTTTGTGATGTTCTTTTAGGACAACCATATTTGTGGAAGCATCATGTTGTGTATGAGTCTAGACCCCACAATGTTATTATTACTTTGGGTAGAAAATTGTACCCTATCCTAGAGGTGGAGTCACCTACTGCTATTTCTTTAATCTCTACTAAGAAATGCAGTAAGGTCATTTCAAAGACTAGGAAGTTTGTCTTCTTTGTGATCCATGCTCATAGTAAGAAAAAGGTCGCTTCCACATCCATGGCCTCTACACAATGCCTCTCTTTGCAATAGAAGCAAGTGGATGGGATCGTGGAATAATACAGAGACATCTTCTCCTCACCTATAGGGGTATTGACACACTGCCAAGTAAAGCATCCAATTGATCTGACCCCCGATGCACCTCTACCTAATGGACCAGTCTACCAACGCTCGTTGATGGAGAATGACGAAATCAGGCATTAGATCCAAGAGATTATTCAAAAGGGTCACATCAGACCCAACTCCTCCCCTTGTGGAAGCCCAATTGTACTGGTGCAGAAGAAGGATGGGACTTGGCGACTCTGCATTGATTACAAAGCCTTAAACAAAATCACAGTCAGGAACCGCTACCTGATTCCTAGGATTGATGACCTTATTGACAAACTCAAGGGGGAAAATTTATTCAACAATATTGACCTGAATTTTGGCCACCACCAGGTTTCCATCAAACCAAATGATGTTTGGAAGACAACCTTAAAGTCTAAATAAGGTCTCTACGAATGGCTAGTCATGCCCTTTGGCTTAACAAATGCACCAACCACTTTCATGAGGTTGATGGATGATGTATTGAGACCCTTCACCAACTCCTTTGTGGTAGTATATTTGGATGACATCCTCATCTTCAGTAGAATGTGGGAGGAGCACATGCACCATATTTAACAAGTTTTGAGCACTCTGTGGCAACACAAGGTTTATGCCAATTTGGAAAAATTCTCTTTTGTAATGAACATGGTCCAATACCTGGGCTACATTGTTGATGAGCATGGGGTACATGTTGGTTCAACTAAGATACAATTCATCTATGACTTGCCAGCCCCGACCACACTGACCAATCTTCAGAGCTTCTTAGGACTAGCCAATTTCTACTGAAGCTTTTTGTTGGGATTCTCCCATATTGCATGGGCCCTTAGCTAGGTGACCAAGGGTGGTGATAGGGAAAATTTTGTGTGGGGGAAGGAGAAAAAAAGAGAATTCGATGATATGAAACATCACTTGTGCTAAGCTCTAGTACTCTCCTTTCCCAATCTGCAACAACCATTCGAGATTGATACTGATGCATATGACTATGCTATGGGTGCAGTTCTCACTCAACACAGACATCCTGTGGCATACCATAGTTAGACACTCTTTGATACTTTCAAGAAATACCCCACCTATGACAAATAAATGTATTCCATTGTACAATCCTACCATCAATGGAAACATTACATTCTGGGGAAAGAGACGATCATATACACTTATCACAAGCCTCTGTAGTTCATACATACATAGGGGAAATTGTAGAATGACCACCATCAGAAGTGGTTGACCTACCTACAACAGTTCCATATCAACATCAAGTATAAGACAGGTATCTACAGTCGTGTTGTCGACTGCCTTAATCATCCTCCTGTGGCTGCACTCACCACTGTGCTCCAATATTGTGGACATGAAGCATCGAAGTGGACCCAACTTTATCAACAAGATTTGGACTTCGCCACCACATATCATCTCTTGGGTACAGGTGCCACTGTAACTTATTTTCACATTCAAGACAGAATCTTATGCCACTTAGGACATCTATGTGTTCCTACAAGTGAGAGTGCAAAGATGATTTGGGAAGCCCACTATAGTCGGATGGCAGGACATTTTGGCATAGAGAAAATTGTGTATGTTCTTCATAAACATTTTTGTTGACCGAAACTTCAACAAGACGTCGAAAAGTATATCATATCGTGCACTTCCTATGCCATTTCCAAGATAACCATCAAGAAGCAAGGCTTATACACCCCTCTTCCTATTCTCTAGAAGCCGTGGGAATCCATCTCAATGGATTACATGTCTGGTTTATCATCCACCAAGCATGAAAATGATTGCGTTTTTTTGGTAGTTGATCATTTTTCAAAGATGGCCATCCTCATAGCCTATAAGAAGAATGTCACAGTGGTAGATACTTCCAATATCTTCTTCAACCAAGTTTGGGTCCACTTTGGGATACCACAGATCATCATTTTTTACTGATACAACATGTTCCTCAACACCTTTTAGTCAATTCTATGGTCTCTGTTAGACACCAAGATCACAAAATCCACTTCTTTCCACCCCCAAACTAATGGCCAAACTGAGGTCGTCAATCAGATGATTGTGCACATCTTGCACATGTACAATTATAAGAATCCTCGTACATGGGATGCGAGTCTCCCATATGTCCAACACAACTACAAAAAGGCTCTCCATATTTCCACCAACCATATCCCATTTTAGGTGGGTCTGGGATTCCAAACCTTGGGACCCATTGATGTTTCACTTCCTCTTGCCACCGCCCAGACAAACTCTTCCCCTGATCAGTCTACACTCAACAAAGACACTAGATTCATTGAGAGGATTCAACACATCTGCCAACAGGTCTAGGAGATTTTACAGAAATCCAATGCTAAGTGCAAGAAACTCCATGATAAAAAAAGGGCACCACACCAGTTTTAGGTTGGCAACAAAGTCTGGTTACATTTGCAGAAGTAGCATCTCACCGGGCCCCATCAAAAGCTTCACCCACTTCGTTATGGGCCTTACACTATCACCAAGGATGTGGGTAGCAATGCTTTTGAGCTCAACACTCCACCCTTCCTTGGTCTGCATCCAGTATTCAATGTGGGCCTTCTTCAGCCATATTTTCCATCGTTATTGGACACCTCTGAGATCGCTTAACAACTGACACCAACAGAGCTCAAACCAGACTGCATGGAACAAGCATCCACCGATCAGATCATGGACACACAGGTCAAGGCAACTCTTCAGTAGTGGATCCAACTTTATCGAGTTGTCAAGGTAGGGAAACTCCTACAGCAAGGCAAGTGGCTCACTTGAGGCCAAATCGAACAGAAGTTTCCTCACCTGATGGGGGAACTCAATGCAATCGAGACCATTGATTCCTAAGGGGGGAGGATTGATCCAGGTGGATATTGGTGGCCACCCACCTATTCCAACTGGCTCCTCATGTTCTTTTTTGTTCAACACGTCCTTCTGTACTACTTTATAATTGTTATTTATACACTTCTGGGGCTGTTTGAATCCCCACATATTCTCCAGATGGATACATGTGGCCTCTTGCCTAATCCAACTGGCTTATTTTGTATGTTTTCATGTCAGCACATCTTGTTGTACTTTAAGGGTTGTTTTGGGGCCCTAAACATTGTTTTTGTGGCTCACAAAATGTGTATTTCTCTGAAATACCTTTTCAACGGGCTATCACACACCTAAAATGGAGGTTGTATGAAAAAGTTACAACCCTAGGAAGTTGAGGTACCAAATTACACCAACTTACCCATAGGGCCCACATGACTTTTGGTGTTTCACCTTCTAGGGTTAGGTTTTTGGATGTCTAGGGTTTTTGAATTCATATGTAATATGGAAAGGGCCTTTGGAGCCTCATTGTAATCCATTCTTCTCATATGGATGTGCGTAACAACCACATCTCTTCTCAGAGATAACTACCACCATTCGAGCAAGTTTCAATTCTGTAGTTTTGCAGTTTCAACCTATTTCATTATTTAATCGAAGATATTGTTCATTGGATATTTGTGTTATTATTCCTATCTCCATTTTTATTGTATTTAGTCTATTAATCAATTCATTCCGCTCCTAAATCCGAAACAAAATCATACAATGTGATTGTGGTGGGCCCAAAAAACATTGTTTAGGGCCTCAAAACGACCCCAAAAGTTTAGGACCCAAAAAACTAGCAAACAAATGTCCAAAATGGAAATTGGTCTTTGAGTCAGTGGAAAATGTATGTGGCCATTGATATCCACCTGGATCAAGGAAGTATTCTAGGTGTCTTCTTATTTGACATGTTCCTATTGGTATCTTGATTTAAGATCCAAATTTGTGAAGTACTCAGGATGCTGCAACTAGTCTAACAAATCATCGATCCTGGGTAGAGGATAGTGATTCTTCAGTGTAATATTTTTCAAAGATATATAGTTGATACACATATAAAAAGTCCCATCCTTATTGACTATGATGATGATAGGTTGCCCATAAGGTGAAGTGCTTGGTCAAGTCACTCTTTTCTCTAGCAGTTGTTGCACCTGCTTCTTCACTTCATCTGCTTCCAAAATAGGCTATCTATATAACCCAGTATTTGGTAACGAGGAGTTAGGAAACAACTTTATCTTGTGCTCCACTTCCCTCTTAGGTGGAAGTCCTTTAGAATCCTTGAAAACTCCTCTATATTCCTGCAATAACTCCTCCAACTGTTGTTTATGATTTTTAGTACATCCCTTCAACGATGCCTTTACTCCTACCAATTCATCACCTAACTGGATCTCTTTTAAGAAAATAAAAACATACTTCTTACTTGAACTAATCAAATTTTTTCTTTGGTTGGCACTTACTAGTGAAATCTTCGATTTACCTTTATGCACATTGATGATGAAAGACTCCCCATCCTTTACTAGGAAATATTGGTTTTCTCTCTACATGAATATCAAATCCCTCATATACATGTAGGGGTTTCTAATCATTACACCACACACATTAAGGGGTACTACTTATATCTCCACTTCATCAATAAAATATGCACTTACTACTAATTTGATCCTACACTATTTCATGGCCTTGATCTCTACATCCTTGTTTACCCACCCCAGTGGATATGGGATAGGATGATCATGAACCTCCAACCCAAGATTGTTGACCAAATATACTACTATGAGATTTTCTTGTGATCCATAATGAATTAGAGAGTCTACCTTGGTCTTCTTGACCTGGATATTGATATGGAAGAGTTTTATCATCTCCTTCTCTTCCTTATGATGAAGGATACTTAGATTCACCTCCTTATGCATTGAAGTGCATAAAATATTCTCATCCACATATGAGTTGCTCTCTACCTTATCGATTGAATTTGTGGCTAGAAGGTTCTTCTTGGCATTCTTCTTGTAGTTCCTAGGGTTCAAATCTATATGCATTTTCCAACACTTTTCTTTAGTGTGACCATCGATATTGAAATGGTTATAGTGGTTACTTGGATCCTTACAATGGTGTGAAGTAGCTATCATAATCTTGTCCTTCCCTTTCCACTTCTTCTTTCCTTCACTATAAGCGCCCTAATGCTCTTTCTGTTTAGGACCACTTTGATGTCCTTTTTTGTGGCCTATATTTCCGAGATATCGTTCTTGCGAACATGCCTCATCAACTGTCATGGGACTGAAGAGAATCACTTTATTTCACAAATGATTATGTAGACCCCCCAAATACTTGAGGAATACATCTGAGTTCTTGGGAGAGATAGCTAACATCATAGCCATATTCCTCAATTCGGTGGTGTACTCTTGCACACTCTGCCCTTTCCTTTGTCTGAAGTCATGAAAACAGATACATTGGTCCTATACATACCCAATAGGGTAGAACTAGGAATTAATGAGGGTTTTTAAATCCTCCCACTTAGTTACTATATGATCACCCTCTAGCCTAAGTGTCTATTTGTGGCTTTCCCACCAGGTTAATGTATGGCCCTCTAATTTCAGTTGGGCAAACAAAACATTTTACTCCTCATCTATATTGTGAACATTGAAATAGACATCTAATTACTACAACCAATGATTCAATTAAATGCATATATCTCACCCTGGTATGGCTTGATATCCACTTTGTCTTCCATTTTAAATAAAGACTTTCAAGTGGTAATGTCACTGGAACTTACCTGCTCTTTCTCGACCTCTTTTCTTGACTCATTTTTCAGGTCTTGTTGATGTTCATATTGGTCATGATCCAGAAAACAACCTCACGAGGAAAAAATATCCCCCTACATTTTTATAGAGGTGGTTCTCCTCTCTTGGTGCACTAGAAGATTGTGTATATGGACTTAGAATGTAATGGGTGAATGCTATAGAGAAAACACCAAGAAATCTTCCAGTAATTCTCTCATTCAACATATTTTCTTATTAAGAACATCATTTTCATTTGTAGAAAGAAAACAAATGAATATACATAACTGAAAGAGATTTGTATAGAATCTGCTTTCAACACATATCTTTCCTTCCTTTTAAAATAATATGAACTTAGAAATGACTATGACTTTGCAAGAAGATTGGAAAAACAAAGGTGAACATGTCATCAGAGAAATTTAGAAGAGTGCATTGTTAAAACTCAATAAATAATATGATAGGCACACTCTAAACATCTCACGCTCAAAATATGAAGTCTTGAGAGGTCATTAAATTTATGCCTCAAAATATCTCTCTATGGAGAAGTCAATAATAACATCCCATATCTAACAAATTTAACAATGTTAGAAAAAGAAAACTACCTCATTAGCCTAAAAAATCTCAATGAAAAATAGATAAAATGTAATTATATTGCATTTTCTTTCTACAAGTAGGGACTTTTCTCCTCTAGACTTAAAATGTCATGAAAATGGAATGAAAAATTTAAAGAAAGAGTTGATCCGACCAAGATCTTGTTGTAGAAAAACATACATAGAAATATTCTAGTATAGATAAAGATGAAGGGAAAGTCAAGAATGCTAATTCAAAAAATCTTTAGAAAGTTAAAACTTGCTTCAAGCAGAAGATTTCTGTAGAAAAATATCTAGCTACCTCCAACAACAATTGCTAGCCTTTTGAATGTCTTTTACATCTTCTTTTATAATTTTTCCTTCATTCCCTAACTGACGCTTTTTAGTTATGTTTTTTATCATTTTGGTGCAATGAATTAATCCTTTAGGTAAATGTGAGCTTTGATATTTGTACCTTGAATTGGGACCCAGTTTAACCTTTAATAAAATTTAATTAATTAACTTTTATTTCCAAATTTTGAACATGACTATCTAAGAAAAAGGTTGAATGTCTTTAAATTTTTTGAGCCTGATAATTGAAATATGTATTGGAAACCATTTCATAATTAATATACATCATTCTGGATTTCCAATAAGTCTTGTTGAGCACAATTTGGAGGTCTAGATATCAAGATATGAACTTGGGAAGTCACGGTACCAAAAACAATTTCCAAACAAGTCTTGAAACAAAGCCGACTGATATTTTAATTTATGGAAGAATTATGTCCAACTTACTCTCTTGAAACTTGTTCCATTGTATTCCTTGTCTAATTATCTTTCCAATGAGGTCCCATTTTCTGAAAAAAGAGGTTGGGAACTCAAGATATGAGCTCAGGAAGTCGGAGACTAAGCCACCATCGATTTGGTTTGTGGATGAATCTCATCCATTGATTTAATTTCACCCATTTAAATCAAATCCGACATGCATTGTGGATATGAAGAGTTTACTGTTTATAATGAATATGCCTCCTTTACATTCATGTGTGAATCAAAGGAATTATGTAAGACTTGGTTCGTGCCTTAGGAAATGTTACATGTATGAACTAACTGAGAGGGGGGGGGGTGAATCAGTTAGTGTAGATTATTAACCATTTACTCTCATTTCCAACTTTGAATTATTAATCTTAGTGGCAGTGAGTCTTTACTGTGAAATCCAGAGTTATAAACATAAAGCAGATA
>ML776907.1:569228-588588 GCA_009831015.1 Picea engelmannii | reverse complement strand
TCCCTTTCTTTCATTCTTTCTTCTACTTTTCGCATGCTAGCGTTCTCCCTGATTTTCTGAACTGGTTCTTTACTTGCCTCCTCTACGCATGCCTTATCATGCAACGCTGTGTTCCAGCAGTCGTGTTCCATCAGTCGTGTTCCAGCAGTCGTGTTCCAGCATTCGTGTTCCAACAGTTGTGTTCCAGTAGTCGTGTTCCAGCAGTCGTGTTCCAGCATTCGTGTTCCAGCATTTGTGTTCCAGCATTCGTGTTCCAGCATTCGTGTTCCAGCATTCGTGTTCCAACATTCGTGTTCCATCATTCGTGTTCCAGCATTCGTGTTCCAGCATTCGTGTTCCAGCAGTCGTGTTCCAGCATTCGTGTTCCAGCATGCGTTTTAGCATCTACGTTTCAGCATCTGTGATTCAGTATTTGTGTTTCAGCATCTACGTTTCAACATCTGTGATTCAGTATTTGTGTTTCAGCATCTACGTTTCAACATCTGTGATTCAGCATTTGTGTTTCAACATCTACGTTTCAACATCTGTGATTCAGTATTTGTGTTTCAGCATCTACGTTTCAACATCTATGATTCAGCATTTGTGTTTCAGCATCTACGTTTCAACATCTGAGATTCAGCATCTGTGTTCACCATACACAATCGATTGCCATCAATGACAACCTTGATCATCTGCGTCATCTCTACTGTAGCCATATTTCCAACAGGAAATTACACAACTTGGTACCATTTTGTCTGCTCTGTTGTCATCTAGTCATCAACGCATGTCACATTGTAGTAGGTTGAATGGTATGCCACATGTCTTGTTAATATTGGTCCACATGTCATGTTATGGTTAGTTGAAATCTTGAATAAGAGAGTGGCTTGAAAATATTTCTAAGTATGGGAGTACGAGAGCATGGGAAGAGGGAGTAAGGGGAGGGGAGATGGAGGGATAGGGAGGGTCACATGGGTAGAGTGATAAGGAGGATCAAGATTGGATGTAGGTGAGGATATGTGTGAGGAGAATGGGAATCCAAACCTATGGAGGAGAGAGAATCATTATCGAAATTGGAAGGGGAGTGTGGGGGAAGGGATGAGTAAAATAATTCTAATTATGGAAGAGATGGGAAAGGGGAAGGGATGAGTGGAAAAATTATAAGTGTGGGAGAGTGGATTTAGGGGAGGGGGAAAGGATATGGTAATAGACTAAGTATTGTATAAGAGAGGAGTATAAGAGAGTATATTATAAAGAGGAGTATAAAAGAGGAGAGTCTTAAGTATGAGATATGAAGATGAAGCTAAGTATAAGAAGAGAATAGGGAATACTAAGAATGAGATATGAGAAGAAAATACTAAGTATAAGAATAAAGAGAAGAGTGAGGAGAGTAAGAAATGAAAAGTAGAAAAGAGTGAGGAGAGTAAGGAATGCAAATTAGAAAAATGGCTAACTATGAGAAGATAATGGAGACAAGAGGATAAGAGAGGAGAAAGGAGAGGGAGGAGAGTAAGAAATGAAAATTAGAAAAGAGTGAGGAGAGTAAGGAATGAAAATTATAAAAATGGATAAGTATGAGAAGAGTGAGGAGAGTAAGGAATGAAAAGTAGAAAAGAATGAGGAGGGTAAGGAATTAAAAGTATAAAAATGGCCAAGTACGAGATGAGTATGGAGAGGAGAAGAGAGGAGAAAGGAGAGGGATCTCCTATTTTTCCCTTTGATTCAATATTTGAATTAGAGTCTCCAACCTCCCCAAACAGTCTAAGATTTATTTCTAGAGTCATTGTGAGAGATATTCGTGAATTTCTTTTCCAACCTCACAAATCTCTCTTCTTTTGGATGTTGAGGGTTGTTGTGAACAAACTCATCTACCATGTCCAGGGTTATATGAATTTCTTCTTAATAAAATTCGTGGATCCTGCAAATTTCCACAAATACCCCAAAAAAACTAATCTGATACCAATATGATCTATATTCTTCCGTGGATAATCCACTGGAATAGTTCATCACAACAAATCTTAAACTATTATGAAATCTTAGATTTTGAAATTTATTTCCATATATATGAGATTAGTTAGTTACTATCTTTACTTGAATTTATGAAATTAACTAAATACAAAAATGAAAGAATAGGAAAAAATATACACACCATCCACACAACTGAACATAAGGGGTATCTTGGGAAACCCAATACAAGAGAAAACTCATCTAGAAGGTGATGCCTTTTCTCTTCTCTCTTTTGTTCAGTTATGGAAAGCAAGTAAAAACAAAGAGGAACTCACTATGGAGTTTCCTTTGACACTATGTCCTAAATAAATGCTACAAAATCTCCTACCTCCTTTATTATACTCTCAAAATACCACCCCTTGGATGTTGTGCTCAACTATGGAGCAAGTACAATACAAAAGAATGGAACCCTTTCTCCTTGTAGCGGGCTGATATTTAACATAGTCGGATAATCGTCTAGGGTTAGGCTTTTGAATTCCTCAACCCTCAATTAGTAATAAGGTTTGGACCTTCTATAATCTTATTGAAATTCCACATGTGGCTATCCCTATATATTTTGAGTAATGGGGGCTGGTGTGGCATCCACTTGTACCATGGTGGTAAACATGGTAGATCAACTTGAGAGAGGCATAACTTTTGCATACAAAATTTGATTGAGGTGATTCTTGCATCATTGGAAAGGTATTGGTGTGTATAATATGGAATTTTCATGTAAGGTATATTTTGACCAAAAACAAATGTCATTTGATGCCTCAAAATGGCTCCAGAATATTTTAGACGATTTTTTCCCCCAATTTTTCAAATTGGGACCTATTGCTAAAATGGCTCTACAAGTTGATTCCTCCAATTATTTCAACTCAAAAAGTACTAATATAGATGAAAATTTATATATTTATCCAATTCAGATCACTTATTTTTCCTATCCCTTGGCCATTATAGTCCATCTTCCTCATGACCTTGGAACCGATGGTTGTAGTGTGATTTTCACATGCTTTTCACAATTAAATAACTCTTGAGGAAGGATCTTGGAAGCTGAGTTTACCATGCTTGATTCCATCACGGTGCTAGCTTCCAAAGTGGTAATGGAAGAGGCTTTCTTAGCCTCTTGGATATCTACTTGTATTTTGTTTAATGCTTCTTCCTTCACTACAAAATCTAGGAATTTCTAAGGAGTCATTTCAATGAACCTCTCCTCTTTCTAATTATCTAGTTGAGTGAATTTATACCCTATTTGCAAGAGATGGAATCTACTATTGTATAAATATTCTCTCATGGTGGTGAAGGAGTCTTGGCATTTGGTAAGCTATTTTTCCATCTCATCTACTTTCTACCTCCAATATTGACTTTCCTCTTGGATCTATCTATTGAAGTCTCTTAACTCTTCCAGCTTCTCCTCCTTCAAGGATTTTCCCATGGCATCTACTTCAAGGTATCTCAAAAACATACTCTAATACCAATATGATCTGTAAGTAAAATTCCCATGGCTTGTTCATTTTTTTTTTTACTGAGGGAATCGACAACTCGCGATTCTCGTACTCGCGTGACACGGGGTCGATCCCCAGGCGGCTACCACTATAACCCCAGGTGCAACCACCCAGCCTGCAAGAATGGTGCACGAGTAAGTCTGGGTGAGAATTGAACATGAGACTTCATTTTTACAAATTTCATTCCATTTACATGGCACTTGCCAATCCGTCTACACCCGTGCGGGCTCCTAAAATTTTAATTATATCACTTTTTTTTTTGTGTGTCTGGAGGAATCAACAACTAGTTGGGCACGTGCTCGTTTTACACGTGGCCGTGTTATCCAACCGCTACCACTATAACCTCCAGGTGTTCCCACGATGCCCCTTACGTGGCACACAAGGTAAGTCGGGGGGAATTGAACTCGAAACCTCATGGAACTTCATTTTCACGGCACTTTCCAATTGAGCTGCCCCCCGGGGGCTGGCTTGTTCATTTCACCAACATGCATCTTTATAGAAAAAAAATGCTTTTGTTCTCTATGCTATTTTGGGTATAAAAATTCTTAGTTTCTAACCATCAACCAACATAAATAATGTCTCTTATCACTCAAATTATAGCTCTCCGAATCTATTTCTAGTTGAATGTATACATTTATAGCTCTTAACATGAAGTAAATTAAATATTGATGTGAATGAATATTTGTTTGCAAATATTTTTTCTTTTGTTTTCTAGCATGTCCATGACCTATGGGACTAGCCTGTGGTTGTGAAACCATGACCCAAGGGAATACAAGCTGTGAAAATCACCAAGGGATTGTACCTGACCTGGGCCTCCCCATCCCTATCATGGATGGATTTTTTTGTGTCTCCTCTCGATAGTAGCAACTTTTGAACGTGGGTTGCCATGCAGAATGAGGCCAATCAAAACCAATCTCTCTATCAGGATTTGACTATTTGCAAAGATGGTTAAATGAAAGTATACTTTATTTATCATTCCGAGTCCAATTAAATGAACAAGCATCTATTTTATTTTCCAACCAAATAATAAAACTATTAGATGAAAAATCAAAATCAAAGATTAAAATAAAATCCTATATGGTTTGTATGCGCCTAGATATCATTTTTCTCTTGATCTAATATAAAATCGAATGTCACTTCAACAACTCAAACTATTTTTTTTCTAATTCCTAGGTATAAAACCCAACTTAAGGAATCAATTGTTAACAATAATTAATGAGTGGGATTCAAACCAAAAAAGTAATGGATCACAAAATTTCCCTATGCGAGGGCTCTTCCTCAATGAATAATATGAATCACAAGGCTTCACACCAAAGAATGATTTTAATCCAATTTGTTTCTCTTGTATTCACAATAGAAAAAAACACAAAATGAAAAAAAATATCAAGGAAAATTGATTGTTGTAGGTGTTGGTTATTTTTTAGGGACCTAACCTACCTAACCCCTCAAGTGGGTAGAATAATATATTTCCATGTAATAAAGGTCAATATTAATAAGGCCTATCAATAAGGAGGAATAAGTCAATTGTATGAAGACCTAATAGAATCTTCTGCTTCTAGAAGGATATTCCTCTACTATTCTTTTGGATAGATAGATTTAGTATAAATAAGAGTAGAGGGTATGAGAAGTTTTGTCTTGGAAAGTTATTGTAATAGAGCTCTTCTCTCCTGGAGGTTGCCCCCTTGAAGAGGAAAGTGAACATTATTTCCTATCAATAAAGGTATAATTATGGTTTTGTGGTTCCATATAATTTGGTGTTCCACTGTTATCTTTGTGATATTTTTGTATTCTGTTGCTATCTCGTTATTATTATTTGTATTATTTCTATATTATGCTAATATAATACATCTAGTACCTTACAAGTGGTATCAAAGCACTTTCCTCGACAAAAAATTGCGGGTTAATTTTTTTTCAGGGTAGAGACATATTCTGACGTCTTAAATCTACATAGATATGTCGTTATGCACATAAACCCACAATTGGGGAGTAATACACACAATAAATACGAGAGGTACTCAAGTGCACATATGTTGGCCACCCTTGTAACCCCTATTGGTACCCCTTCGAGTGGTAGCGCATGATACAACACTTTCATACAAATCAACTTGGATCTCTTGAAGCCCTCCATAGATAAACTAATCGACCTCCTGACTGCTAGTTCCACCAAGAACATCACTTGGGAAGATACTCTCTAGTATCTAGGTATTCAGGTAGTACGGCTAAGGGAACAGTCTAGCTTCCTTAGTCGGTGCTCTGAGATATTGGGCCGAGTACTACTGTTGGACCCTGCACGTATATCAAAGAGCTATAGCATAGGGAAAACCCTTGTCTATAGAAACCCTAAATAAGCTAACCCTTGGGATGAAAAAAAATAGAATAGAGAATATCTATTGCCGCAAAACCATGCCTTCTGCATTCTAGTTGCGAAATTACTATGCATTTCTTCCTATTAAGCATTTGGGAATTTCATCACTGCAATATTATTCAGGCTGGAGTATAACTCCGTAGGAGTAAAAGAAAAAGAAAAACAAGTATAGTGGTCCCGCCGAAACACTTATTTGGGACCTATTCCCCTGGATTCACTTTTTCTCCTTGATCGCAGTCTTACCTTTCATTTTTTTATTTTTTTTTTCAGTGGACCCAAACCCTTCTCAACCTCCCTATTTTTCCATCTATTCCATTATATTTCTCTTCTCTCTTTGATCTTCATGGTAACTATCAATTACAAGTCCTTTTTTGTGGTTCCACCCACCCATTTTTCCTTACCCACACTTCCCCTCTCCCAATGGCCACCACTCGCAACCAAGACATGAAAGCTTCCATCAATCACATGACATCTGAGATAGGATATACCAATTCCCTCATTGCATAATTCAAGGCCCAAGTCAAGCAAAACTTTGACACCATGGAAGCCAACTTAACACACCAATTTAACACCCTCTAGTATGTTGTCAACTAGTTCTTGAACCTCCATTCAGATCCTTCCTCCTTGGACCAACCTGATGTTGTTGATTCCTCTCATTCTCTGCATTTTCAATCCAAATCCTCTCAGCGTGACCCCTGCCTTCCCCGCGTCGAGGTCAATAAATTTGATGGCTCTAATCTTATGGGTTGGGTCACACAAATGGAGCATTGTTTTTCTCTATATGGTATTACTGATGAGTTGGAAAAACTTCGCTATGTTGTCATTTATATACATCCCGAATGATGGAAATGGTGGAAATGGAATAAAAATTCACGTCATGGGTATATTTCCTGGACCCAGTTTGTTGCAGAGCTCTATGACCGCTTTGACACTAATACCCACTATCTTGGTCATTTGACCAAGTTGAAACAGTTAGGCACATTGGAAGAATTTATAACTACTTTTGAGCATTTGGCCTTTCAAATTGAGGGTATGTTAGATGATTTCTTCCGTGAATGCTTTATTATTGGTATAAAGGATGAAATTTGATCCCAGGTTCTCATGGCCCGCCCTCAGAGTTGGTTGGAAGCTACTAAATGTGTTGAAGAGGTCCAACACCTTGTCTTTTTCCAGAACAAAAATCCCTCTTTTGTTCCTTGCCCTCGACCCACTAATCCTAAACCCCCCTATCACTCCCCTCAAGGTCCATAAATTAACTAGGGATGAAATGGTTGAATGCTAACTGAAGGGTCTTTTCTATAATTTTGATGAAAAATATTTTATGGGGCACAAGTGTAAGGAACAAAAATTTTTTATGGCCATTTTCAAATATGTTCCCGATAAAGATGTGACAGTTCCACTTGTTGAAGATCCATCCCTTCTCGATTCTACCCAGGAGCCCACTGACCCACCTGAAGTTGAACCACTCATTTCCTTCCATACCCTCACTAGCTTCTCTGCTCCACAAACCCTCAATCACATTGGATATATTAAGAATATGAAGGTCATCATCCTTGTTGACAGTGGTAGCACCCACAATTTTATTCATCATCACATTTCCTAGGAAACAAATTTCTATATTTGTACTATCAATAATTTTCAAATAATGATAGCCAATGGTGGGTCCATGAAATGTGGTGGGAGTTGTGAAAATTTACATCTTTAAATTGGACATTACCACCTGAAATATCATATGTTTTCCATTGAAATGGGTGGTTGTGACATTGTGATAGGTGTTGAATGGTTACACAATTTGGGTCCCATTCTTATGGATTTTAAGGAATTAACCATGAAATTCCAATAGGAGGGACAAATGTATCACTTCTAAGGTCTCACAGTTGGTTCTCCTGAGATCATCAATTCCCATTGCATGGAAAATCTCCTCAAGAAAGTCCACTCAAGTATTATTTCTCAACTCCATTCTATTCACGTCATTGAGACACCCTCTGTGCATCCTAACCTCCAATATATTCTCTCCAAACACCAAGTTGTTTTTTCCACTCCTCGGGGACTTCTGCCTTCTCGTGGTTTTCATGATCATTCCATACCCCTTGTTCCTAGCAGTCTTCCTCCTATTGTTCACCCTTATCGTCATTGTTGGTTGTGGAGCCTGATTATCTTCCTGATCCAGAGGTCTTTGTTTTCAGCCATGTTTATACCCCATGAATACTTTACACCCCAGAAGAATGTACACTCATCCACACGAGGGATTGCATGGGACGTTACCCCCCCTGCGGGGTTCGGGGGTAAATGGGCCCCCGAAGGAAAAATTGCCTTGTAACTGTATATTGTAATTTCATAGTAAATCTGGACCGTTCATTATAAGGTCGCAGATCTGACAGTAGAAGTTATGTTATGTTTTCTTTCCATAGAAGGAAACTCTCTTTTCTGAGGGAAATGTATTGCGACTAATTTTCATTATGAATATTGTATTTTGAGTGAGGAGACTATGAGAGAAAGAAGAGGAAGTTACAACGAGTGTGCTATATGTTGTATCCCTTCATTTGTTGGATAATAATAAAGGAAGGACCTGGAAATTTCTCTGGTGGGCGTAGCCCACACTAGGTGAAACATGTATATTTGTGTCTCTATTGTATTGTGTATATTATGTGTTTTGTTTCCGCATTTTTTTTATTTAATTGCTCTGTGATCCTATTTTTCTAACAACTGGTATCATAGCGAAAGGTAACTCGCAGGAAAATAGGGTTCCTGGTTCGAGTGGGAGCAATGGCAGAAGATGGAAAGTTTAGGGTCAAGAAATTTAACGGCCAAAACTACCAGTTATGGAAGATGCAAATGGAAGATTATTTATATTAGAAGGATCTATTTCTACCATTGGGTGGAATAAAAAAGAATTTGATGGCCATGAAGGATGAAGAATGGGAGATTCTTGACTGAAAGGCACTAGGAATGATACGACTGAGCCTGGTAGCGTCGGTGGCTTTCAATATTTTGAAAGAAAAGATAACGAAGGAGCCGATGGATGCATTGGGTAAACTGTATGAAAAATCCTCAACATCCAATAAGGTATTTCTAATGAAGATATTATTTAATATGAATATGTCATAAGGTGGGTCAGTTGCAGATCATTTGAATGAATTTAATACAGTTACTAATCAACTAAGTTCTGTAAAAGTGGAATTTAATGATGAGGTCAGGGCTCTTCTAATCTTGTGCTCATTGCCAGAAATTTGGAACGGCTTGGTCATGGTTGTAAGTAACTCTGACTTTGGTTCAAATACTTTAAAATTTGATGATGTTTTTGGTGTTATCCTCAGTGAGGAAATGTGACAGAAAATCACAGGTGAGACATCAAGTAATGTGTTGAACATGGAGAACACGGGAAGAAAAAATGATAGAGGAAAGGGCTCAGGGAACTGTGAGAATTTTAGGAAGGGAAGATCAAAATCCAAAATTGGAAAGATAGAGTGTTTGAATTGTGGGAATAAAGGACATATGAAGAAAGACTACAGATCTCCAAAGAAACAAAGAGATGGAAAGAAGGAGAAAAATCAGGAAGCAAATGTAATAGGTGATGTGTTACAAGATGCTTTGATTCTTTCTGTATATAATATTTCAGAGTATTGGGTAGTAGATTCAGGGGCTTCATTTCATGCCACACCCCATAGGAAACATTTTCTAGATTATGTTCAAGGTGATTTTGGATAGGTTCATTTGGATGATGATGCACCATGAAAAATTGTTGGAATGGGAAAGGTAAAAATAAAGCAAAGGAATGGAAACCAATGGTTGTTGAAAGAGGTAAGACATGTTCCAGATATAAGGAAAAATATAATTTCAACAGGGAAGTTGGAAAGTGAAGGTTGTATATCCATATTTACAAATAAGTTGTGGAAGGTCACCAAAGGATCATTGGTGATAGCAAAAGGAGAGAAGGTAGGTACATTGTATTTATGTACTGGTAATACTAACTCTTCTATCTCTTTAGCTTCTACATGAGTGGATACATCACTGTGGCATTGTAGGATTGGACACATGAGTGAGAAGGGGATGTTGATACTTCAAAAAAGAAATTTGTTTCCAGATATTAAACAAATTTATTTGGATTTTTGTGACCATTGTGTTTATGGAAAACAAAAGAGAGTCATATTTCTTAGAGTCTGAAAAGAAAAGAAGAGTGAAAGTTTATAGCTTGTGCATACAAATGTATGGGGAACAACTCAAGTATCATCTCTTGGTGGATCTTGTTATTATGTTACTTTTATTGATGCTGCAACTAGAAAAACTTGGGTTTATTGCATTCGACAAAAATATAATATTTTTTATACTTTTAAGAAATGGAAAGCTTTGGTTGAGAATGAAACAGGAAAAAGGTTGAAGTGTCTCAAATAGGATAATGGAGGTGAATATTACGTCAAGGAATTTGATGATTACTGTTTGTACCATGAGATTCGTAGAGAGAAGACAATTCTAGGAACACCACAAGAAAATGGTGTGTCAGAGAGGATGAATAAGACAATCATGGAGTGTGCAAGGAGTATGAGATTGCATGTTGGTTTTCCCTTACAGTTATGGGAAGATGATGCAGATACCATTGTTTCCTTAATAAACAAAGTACCTTCAATCTCTTTGGATGGTAGAATTCCAAAGGAGGCGTGGACAGGTAAAAAGGTAAACTATTCTTTTTTGAAGACTTTTGGTTGTGAAACATTTTTTCATATTGATAAAGAAAATAGAACAAAGCTTGAGGAAAAATCCAAGAAATGTACCTTTATTGGATACAATGTTAATGATTTTGGTTATCTCTTATGGGATTATTAAAAGAAAAAAATCATTAGGAGTAGATATGTCATATTCAATAAGAAGGTCATGTACAAAGATCATTTGCAAAGAAAGAAATAGGAAAAAGAAAAACCAGAATACACATTGCTTGATGAGATCACTGAAAAACAAATTACAAAGGAACCAGAAAATCAAAATGTAAAACAACAGGAGCAACAGGTACCTTAAACTCCTGCAAGTGTTGTTAGAATATCTACCAGGTTAAGTAGACCCCCTGAATGATACTTTCCTTCATTATATTGTTTATTGTTTATTGATTCTGGTGAACCATAATTTTATGAAGAGGAAATGAAGATAGACACTAAAAATAAGTGGGAGAAAGAAAAGAAAGAGGAAATGGACTCCCTGGTAAATAACCAGACTTGGGATTTGGCTCAGTTTCCTATAGGAAAAAGAGCATTGCAAGATAAATGGGCTTACAAATTGAAGGAAGAAGATGAAGGAAAAAAGCGGTACACAGATAGACTTGTTGTAAAGGGGTTTACAAAAGAAAGGTATATATTTTGATGAAATATTTTCTCTTGTTGTTAAAATGACTTCAATTAGGACTATTTTAAGTCTTGTGGCAGTAGAATATTTGCATCTTAAATAGTTAGATGTAAAAAAAACTTTTCTCCATGGGGATTTGGAGGAAGAGATTGATATGAAACAACCATAGGGGTATGAGGTCAAAGAGAAGGAGAATTTGGTATGCAGGTTGCAAAAGAGCTTGTATGGCCTAAAGCAAACTCCAAGGCAGTGGTATTTGAAGTTTGATAGGTTTATGACAGAACAAGGTTATAGTATATGACGTTATGATCAGTGTGTTTATTTTAAAAGGATAGAAAATGGAAGCTATATTGTCTTGCTATTGTATGTAGATGACATGCTTGTTGCAGGGTCTAATATGTAGGATATAAATGTGCTCAAGAATAAATTAGCTAATTCATTAGCAATGAAGGATTTGGGTGTTGCAAAAGAAATACTTGGTATGAGAATAACAAGAGACTGAAAAAATTGCAAATTGACATTGTCTTAGGGTGGGTACATAGAGAAGGTGTTGGAGAGGTTTAGAATGCAGAATGCAAAACCAGTTAGTACACATTTGTCCAACCATTTCAAATTAACTACGGAAATGTGTCCCAAGACATAGGAGGAGATAAAATACATGTCAAGGGTCCCTTATTCATCAACAATTGGTAGCTTGATGTATGCGATGGTTTGCACAAAATCGGATATTGCACATGCAGTGGGAGTTGTGAGCAAGTATATGAACAATCTAGGTAAAGAACATTGGGAGGAAGTAAAGTGTATTCTCAGGTATTTGAGAGGTACTTCTACTCATGAATTATGTTTTGAAGGTTCATACACTATTCTATAGGGATATGTTGATTCAGATATGGAAGGTGATAAAGATAGCAGGAGGAGCACCAAAGGTTATTTTTTTACTATAGGTGGAACATCAATAAGTTGGATTTTGAAACTACAAAAGGTTGTTTCACTTTCAATAACAGGGGAAAAGTATGTTGCTACTATAGAGGCTAGTAAAGAGATGATTTGGCTATAGAGCTTTATGGAGGAATTGGGAAAGAAGAAGGAGAATAACAGGTTGTATTTTGATAGTGAGAGTTCCATTCATCTTGCAAAGAACTCAACCTTCCATTCGAAGAATAAGAATATAGAACTCAGGTACCATTTCATACGATATGTCTTGAAAGATGGAAATTTGAAGTTGGAAAAGATACACACTAGCCATAATCCTGCAGACATGTTAACTAAGGGAGTAACTAGGGAGAAACTGAGTTCCTTCTCAGTTTCAATTGGTCTTCAAGCATGAAGGTGATGATGAGAAATTTTCCAGGTCCAGGAAGGATCATAGTTCAACATATAAAACAACGGTGGATTTTTTGAGATCAGTCTCCAAGTGGGAGATTGTTCGTTGTGGAGCTTGATTATCTTCTTGATCCATAGGTATTTTTTTTTAGTTGTTTTTATACCCCATGAATACTTTACACCCCATAAGTAAGTGCACTCATCCATGTGGGGGAATACAGGGGGGGGTCACCCCCCCTGCAGAGTCTGGGGGTAAGATGGCCCTTGGCGGGGGTTCGGGGGAGGAGCCCCCAAAGGAAAAATTGCTTTGTAAATGTATATTATAATTTCATAGTAAATATGGACCATTCATTATAAGGTTTCAAATCTGACGGTAGAAGTTATGTTAGGGTTTTTTTCCCTAGAAGGAAACCCTCTTTTATGAGGGAAATGTATTGCAACTATGTTTCATTTTGAATATTTTGTTTTGAGTGAGGACACTGTCAGAGAAAGAAGAGGAAGTTACAGTGGGTGTGTTGTAGGTTGTATCCCTTCATTTGTTGGATAATAATAAAGGAAGGACCTGTCAATTTCTCTGGTGGATGTAGCCCACACTAGGTGAACCATGTATATCTGTGTCTCTATTGTATTGTGTATCTTCTATGTTTTATTCCGCATTTATTTTATTTTATTACTCCATGATCCTATTTTTCTAATAGTCATCCCTTTGCCCAAAAAAATGAAATTGAGAAAATAGTGCAAGAATCTGTACAAGCATGTGTTATCTGCCCTAGACCCAACCATTATTCCTCTCCTATGGTCATGGTACTTAAGAAAGAAGGTACTTGGCACATGTGTCCTGAATTTTGTGCCCTCAATAAACTCACCATCAAGGACAAGTTTCCCATTCTTTTCATTGATGATCTCTTGGATGAGTTGAGTGGTGCTCAGTATTTCAATAAACTTGATCTACGTTATGGATACCATCAGATACATATGAAAGACGTTGAAATTCCCAAGACGACCTTTCAAACTCACGAGGATCACTATGAGTTCTTGGTCATGCCCTTTGGCCTATGTAATGCCCCCTCCACCTACCAAATCCTCATGAATCATGTCTTCCATTATTTTCTCCTTCATTTTGTTTCAGTTTTCTTTGATGAGATTCTTATATATAGTATAGCTTGGCAATCCCATCTTTCCCATGTGGATCAAGTTCTTCATGTACTCTCTCAACATCAAATTTTCCTTAAACACTATGAATGTGCCTTTGGCGCCTCAGAAATCAAGTACTTGGGTCATATTGTTGGCAAGATTGGTGTTCAAGAAGATCCTAAGAATATTGAAGTAATGAAGGATTGGCCTCACCCCAAGACCATAAAAAAATTACATGGCTTTATGGGTTTAACCTGTTATTATCACAAGTTTGTTCATAATTATGGAAAGATTGTAGCACCTCTCATTACTCTACTTAAAAATAATTCTTTCACTTGGACTCTCGCAGTTGATCCAACCTTTCAAGAATTGAAGGAGGATATGTGCACTACTCTGGTCTTGGCCCTTCCTAATTTCACAAAGACCTTTGTCCTGGAATGTGATGCTTCTAGGAGAGGAATTGGATCATTCCTTATGCAAGAGGGTAGAACTTTGGCCTTTACCAGAAAATAATTGTCAGAACACCATTTGGGCCAATCAATCTATGAAAATGAAATGTTGGATATTCTACATGTAGTGCATCTTTGGCACCCTTATCTCTTGGGGCAATGCTTCAAAATTAAGAGATATCATCAAAGACTCAATTATTTTATGGAGAAACGACCTTCCTCTCCAGAGAAACAAAAATGGGTAACTAAGCTCTTTGGATATGATTATGAGATCATTTACAAGAAAGGTAAAGAAAATGTGGTTGTTGGCGCTCTTTCTTGAAAATATGAAGATAAAGGGTCCCTTTTCTCCCTATCCTTCATTGTACCCGATTGGATCCAAGTTGTTCACCAGGAATGGCTACAAGATCCTAAAATTTCATATCTAATCCAACAATTGCAAGACAATTCTCCAATTTCCCCTGGGTACTCTTCGAATAACGATGAGATTCTCTACAAAGGTCATTTGTATTTAAGTAAATAGTCTCAAATTAAATCCACAATGCTTCCTAAGCTTCATTCTACTCCCACAACTGGGCACTCAGGGTTTACCAAAACCTATGACAGGGTCAAACATTCTTTTTTCTGGGATGGTATGAAAAAGGGCATTCTCACTTTTGTGGTAGAATGTGATGTTTGTCAACGTAGCAAGGGAGAAACAATCAAAGCCCATGACACACTCCAACCAATTCTGATTCCATTCTCTATTTAGAGGGACATCTCTATGGATTTCATTGTGGGATTACCTAAATCAGGAAATAAGTCAGTCATCATGGTGGTATTTGATCGTCTTTCCAAGTATGCTCATTTATGTTCTCTTCAATATCCATTCACTGCATCCATTGTAGCTCAATTTTTCATGGATCATATCTTCAAGATTCATGGCATGCCTCATTCTATTGTTTCTAATCAAGACCGCACTTTCAACAACAATTTTTGGCAAGAACTGTTTAGGCTACAAGGCACCCAATTGCATCTCAACATTTCCTATCATCCCCAGACTGATGGTTAAATTGAAGTTGTCAACAAGTTTTTGGAGACTTATTTGAGGTGTTTTTCCTCTGAAAGGAAAAATAAATGGGATCAATGGTTACCATTATTTGAATGGTAGTACAACACTTCTTACCATACCACTACTCGCATGACTTCTTTTGAAGCAATATATGGACAAAAGCCACCTTTTGTTCTCTCCTACATGCCAGGTGTCTAGAAGGTTCATGCGATTAACGAAACACTTACAGTTCGAGAAGCTATTCTATGTACCCTCAAATAGAATTTGGTCATGGCTCAAAATCACATGAAGCAACAAGGCGATAAAGGTTTCTCGGAACATCAATTTGTTGAAGAAGACTAGGTATTTCTTCGACTGCAACCTTATAAACAAATTTCACTCAAGGCCGAACATTGTCATAAAATGGTGCCCAAATTTTATGGTCATGTTGAGGGGTCCTAAATCCATTTAACTCAACAACAAGAACCAAACCCGCCATGGAGGCCCAATTAGACTCTGCAATGTTTGATGGTGGAATGGTTCTCTAGATATTTCGATCCAACCAATTTATCGATGGGATTTACGTAGTGATTGACAATATATCTTCTTATGCAAGTTCCTCCTTCAGTTTAAATGTTCTCTTTTTGTCTTTTCTTTTATTAGATATGTCTGATTAAAATATGTGTGATGGTATAAACCAGCTGGTAAAAGGGGGGATCATAACTATTGAAGAAGGCTAAGCTTGGGATAACCCTTGTGCTCAATCATGCATACAAAGATATTCACACATGTGACAAGCCTAGTACTAATACATTAACTTGATGGTATTTCAATTATTGACTGAGATACAATTATCGAAAGAAAACATACATGCAATAAAATGATGGCAAGAAAAATAGTTTCTTTAGCTCTAGCATTAATCACACATTAACATAATGATTTTCTTTCATCATCAGAGACAAGAACTACAAAAATATTGAAACAAATAACTTATCAATAGATTCAGAAACTCTTACTCATTACAAAATCTAGTCATGAAATAAATTTGGAAGTAATTACTCCTCAAATCCAATCACACAACGCCTTTCATGAAAAATAGAAGTTTGTCTCCGGTCCTAAACAAGACTTCTCAATTAAGACCATTCAACAACAGTTCCTTATAATTCCAAAAATGAGGGTCTTTTCCAAAACCATCAACCCTTGCTAAAAGTTCAATCCTCTTATTTATAATGAATCATTATCTAAAAATAACTATTACAAGTGCAAGCTAAGTAAAACAAGATATCACCACATGGCACTTTCATCTCTCAATTCTCTAAGAATCATCAAGTATTTTTACTGAAGTGGATGATTCTTATCATATTCTGACCATTTGATGAATAGTTCCTCGCATGTGTTGGCATACAAGAACCTGTGTTGGTCCATCAGGGATGAAATAATTTCTTTCACTTCTACTACCTGTTCTTTGTACTTGATTATTTTAACACTCAACCGTTGCAACATTTTTCAAGCCTTAATCAGACGCTCCAGGAACTGTTGTACTTGACCTGACACCATGCTCACCACCTTTGATATCTCTGTTTTCCATGCCGAGTCTTGTTCTGCATGTTGCTTGACTATGTCATGCAAGTCAACAAAGTCCTCGGGTGAGCCAAATTCTGGGAGTCCGATGTCTTTCATCTCCTGATTAATATTTTCCCATCTCTTTTTGCACTCAGACCACTTCCTCTGAATCTCTCGTTGAGGTTCCTGGGCCATTTTTACCCAGTATTTGGTCGCTTTCCTAATCCGATCTATGTTGTTATCCCTCAGCACCCGAATGTCGTGCTCTTCGGCATCTCAACCCTGTTGAGGAAAAGATATGAAATAATATTGCTCAATCATTTTCAGATCTTTCTTGGCTAAGGAAAGATAGACGGGAATATCACCCTATGTTTATAGCCTCAAAATTTGTTTCCTAATCCACAAGTATTAGTTACAAGGGCTTAGAATGATTTTTTAATAAATAAAAGATTGTTGTAAAACTCAACATTTTATATAATTTTCTGAATATAATAGATGCAAAAGTAACTATGGAGACAAAAGAAAAAATACCAAGTCACATATTAACACAGATGAGACAGAATATCAATCACTTATTTCATTCCAAGAAATCAAAAGAATTGTTCTCTTTACAAAAATCTCTGAGGGAATTTGGACCAAAGTCAAACTTAGATGTCTCGGATGAAAACCATACAAAAGGACTTCTTACAGAAAGTAAAAAACTGAACTTTAAAATATGGATCAGCTTTCCACAGATTGTTTCCCACTCGACTCTACAAAATATCCTTTATCAGTCATAACATTTAATCCATAAACAAACAATTCTACACAGAGTATCAAAGATATATCAACACCTTTGAAAACAAGTGTCTGAATGATGTAATTCAACCTTTAATCTTGTTTTCTACAATAGGACCATGCTGTCATAAAAGAGAATTAGGATTTTAATGAATTAAATAATGAATGAAAACTAAACTATCTCAATAATACTCAAGAGAAGGCCTTAGTATGATTTGTCCTTCTATTCTCCCCTTTGTTCTTACTTCTCATTTTGCATTTAAGCATTCCAAATTAGTTGAGGTAGTTCAACTACCTTTTTTAGTTAAGTTAACTAAAACTCAACTATCTTTTAGTTTAGGGGAAGAATTAATATTATAATAATAAGGGTCTTTAATAAATAATAACTAGTAGGTGGGAACCCTTGTGACTCCCTTTAGTTTATTAAAAAAAATAAACATAACTAGTTAATCAATCAACACATCCCTCCTTTTGGCTCCCATCATCATTCTCATAATTTGAAAATTAAATATAAATGATATTTTAAACCACATCCAAAAATATAGTATCCAAAATATAAAAAATAGTATGTTGTTCAAAAACTTCAACAGTGAACTGTTCTCAACAATCAATAATTAAATATACTCAAAACCCTTTTGTTGTTGTTGTCTCCCTTTTAATTTTTTGAATTAGCCTTTGGTTGTGTGGAGCCTTTAGGATTGATCTCACTGATAACATGAGAGAATCCATCTCTCAAGTGCATGCGGGATGAAACGGATTTGGCTAAATCACTTGAGGGAGAGGAGGGGGAAACAACATCTTTTCCTTTATCATGTGTGTGGTGGGATTTGATTTTGAGTCTATTGCTTGCATGGGAAGACTTTATAGGTGAGTGTGAAGGCAAAATTTGGACATTTGGGTTAACCGGTGGAGGAGGACCGGGTAGAGACAGATTGGGCTAGCCACGATGTTGGGAGACTATTGCGTGAACAATCTCCTTCCATCTGTCATTCTCAAGAAATTCTATTTGCAATGAAACATGAGGGTGGAAAAGGATACCAGGGACATGTTGGGGTTGGAAGGGAGGCCTTTCTGGACTAGTTTGGACTACCTCTTGTCCAATCCAATTGAAAAATCCAGCTTGGAAGAGTTGGTTTAACTCTTGTGGATCTGCATCAAAATGTATCGAGAATCTTGGCCTTCTAGGCCCTCTATTCCAATTCTCTTTTCCCCTGTTATTTCGACCATGGATTCCTCTGCTGAAGAATATCATCTTGTATGCAACGTTTATTATCAACTAGCTTCTTAAACCAACCATACATGACATCTCATTAATATGAAACAAAATTTGGCTCAACAATCACATCAAACCAATGCAATCCAATCCATAAAAATCATTTAATACTTGTCAATGAGTAGGGAGTGAATAAGGGTTCTAGGATATCTGAGGGGGTTGTATTGAACGAAAAAGTGATAAGATGAAAGGGATTAAGAACATGATTACTGCTCAACAAATCATTAAACAATCAATGGTGTTACAATAACAAAACATATCAACTATGACCCATCTCTGTGTCATATTTTAATTGCTATAATATAGAGTTTCTATTTAATTTTAATTTGATTTTAAGAACAAGGCGTGCAAAGTGAATTTAGGATTGTGAGGGGATTCGTAACATGCGAAAACGTGAGAGAATGACAGGGAAATTAATGGATATTGTTCATAAAATAAATAAATAATCAATAATCACAACTCTGTATTAAAATCAATCCAAAAAGCACCAACATTTAATGTTTCTCAATTGTATACCAAACTACTTGTTTTTCCAATAATTAAATTTTCCAAGAATTCCTTGTTACAGGTATGAACTAACTGAGAGGGGGGGGGGTGGATCAGTTAGTGTAGATTATTAACCATTTACTCTCATTTTTAACTTTGAAT
>ML776907.1:545259-563055 GCA_009831015.1 Picea engelmannii | reverse complement strand
ATTTTCTGAACTGGCTCTTTACTTGCCTCCTCTACGCATGCCTCATCATGCAACGCTGTGTTCCAGCATCTGTTTCATTCGTGTTCCAGCATTCGTGTTCCAGCATTTGTGTTCCAGCATTCGTGTTCCAGCATTCGTGTTCCAGCATTCGTGTTCTAGCATTCGTGTTCCAGCATTCATGTTCCAGCATCTGTGTTCCAACATTCGTGTTCCAGCATTCGTGTTCCAGCATTCGTGTTCCAGCATTCATGTTCCAGCATCTGTGTTCCAGCATTCGTGTTCCAGCATTCCTGTTCCAGCATTCGTGTTCCAGCATTCATGTTCCAGCATTCGTGTTCCAACATTCGTGTTCCAGCATTCATGTTCCAGCATTCGTGTTCCAACATTTCTTGTGCATGTTGACATCCTTGACTGCTCCATAACCGATTGCCATCAATGACAACCTTAACCATCTGCGTCAGTCTTTTGTTATAGCCATATCTCCAACATTCCTCAATTCATAACAGCCTGTGCGATCATAACTCATAAAAAAAATATTTCCATCCAACAATCATGTTTAACAAAGCAATGATCCCTTCCTTTTTTTCATCACGATAACAATCAACATCCACTGTTAACCAATTAACAATCGGGACCAATTAAAATATACACATGCCTCTTTTTAAAACACAAACAAACTTCAAAGTATGCCCAATTATACACATCCTTGATCATATCAATCACAAAACATTGAAATGAGACAACACTCAACCAAGACATAAACCCCGAGCCTTATCTTTGTGGGTGTAACTTCCTTTTAAAACCATTGGTAATCTCTATGATGATCCAATAAAATATATGAAGTGAACATAACCAACTACACACATGCATCATTTTTTTTTAAATTGGCCATTACCCTGATCAGGCCTAGTAAAAAACACACATGTGTCTCTATATACAATCAAGACCACGCTGGTAAAAACATAGTGAGTAAAACCATAATGAAAAGAAGACAACTCTCGACTGTATTCAAGTGTCTGTTTCCATTTGTATTTGTTCAACCAATCATAGAAGGACGAGACAGAGACTCAACGATAGAGTGTGTTTCTTTTTTTAAAGACCTTCATAAGAATTTCACTAATAAACCAATACTTGACAACCCAGAGGGTGCCTGAAGAGAGAATAGACAGTTGGAATCTAAATAGGGCTCTGTAAAAAACAAATGCAAGGAGACAACAATAGTGCATCCATCTTTTAAAAATAACAAAGAGAGTTTATGGTCTTCCAAGACTTATATCAACCACATGAAAACATACCTTTTGAAAAAGACATAGCAGTGAGCCACACAGTCTTACTTATTACTTCAAGTCTTGGACGAGACCAATGATCAACAATTGAGGAGAGCAAAGACAAGCAGAGTAAAATAAACCAGTGCACATGGTGCGTTTAACACTTGCAAAGGATAGGCAAAGTTTAATTGAAAAATGGCAGTTATTAAAAGAAAACACAGAGATATAACATATCTATCCAATACTTAAGATCTATACAACTTGACAACAACACCAGTGAGGACGCACACATCCTTTGGAAATAACGCCGAGATACAACTTGTATCAATCCAAAACCATATATGCATATATTAATGTTAGGGACACCCAAGACTGGATCTTGGGATACTTTGGTGAAAATACAGTAAGAACAGGCCAACAACCATGACTCGAGGTTTGAAGAAATAACATAGCAACTATTGTCAATCCATCTGTGACTGGGTAAGGGTTACAATCATGACTATGAGGGAACGAAATAACCAATGGTAATACACAGAACAAAACCCTCCATCATCAACACAGAGCCATATGTACCACCATTCACTTATTATTCCATAGAGACCCATCATGATATTAAACTGACCAAGCAACCAGTCAATGCGCAACTTAAAATACCCAATTCTTTTGCTTGCAATCCCAAACATTTTATAGTCATCCTAGAGAGCTATAACACACATCTACATAGTCATAATTCTCAAGAACACACAGAATCCAAGCATCATTGAGCCATCATTTGTTCATACAACGGAGAATACCTCATGGATGGAGAGAAAAAGAATCATACTTGTGGAAAAACACTTAAATGGTGAGTTGGCCAAGATTTCTTTCTTCCAAGAGCCTGAAAATGCGGAGCTTCACAACCAACAGAGTGAAAAATGCAACAATGGAACAATGTTAGGGTGACAATCGATAGGGGGAGTATGGAGTGATGTGCAATAAATGCACGTCACTTACATCATCTGGTCTATTCAATTCGAAGTATAAGACAACCCAACAAGCATCAAATTCACTAATAATTAAAACATGTATTCAATGCCAAACCATTGTGAAATATTCGACGATATCCATTTCATAGTATGCCAACCAGTATCATTTACACGTTAACACTTTCCATAACTCCATGCCATAATACATATTGAAATTCTATATGCACCCCATTTAAATCTAATGAAATTCACATAGCCCACTAACCAACAATAGCATAATAGTTAGGACTAACACTAATATCCTTTTACTTTTCCATTCGAACTTGCATATAATCCTTTATCATATCTCAAACATAAAACTTCTTTCCCTTTAGGATATTTTTATAGGTTTTTCCTTGTTTTGATCATGCTACCATTAAAATATCTCTTGCATATATATGGCTAGGTAATTGATCACAAGGATTAGTGACAAGGTTAAATCATAGCAACTGTAATAACATGGTCCTCATAACCATAGAACTGTTTTTTATTGCAAAAATAATTCCACACAATGCATCATCCACCTATTACCATGTCAAAATGAAACCAAGACTGCATTGTCAACAATGTAGGACTGTGTAGGCAGCATAAAAAACAACAACAAAAACAAATGTGTGATATGTCTATCCTTGCACCTCTAGTCTACAAGGGGGTCCCACCTACTAGTATTATGTTATTAGCATAGTTAAATAATAAGGCTTTAGCAATACTTTGTGGGTGGAATTCATCGTTACGATTTTAATCGTCAAAAAACTGGAGACTCCACAAGGAAATCTGTTCCCAACATATTAAGAACTCATAATGTATGGTTTTGCAAACCAAGTAACATCATATCAATAAGATAAAAATCAGAATGATTATGTAACAGGGGGAAGTGAGCAGATTTAATGGAAAAATGACCAGGAATTTGGAAATAACTAATGGAAAGTGTTAAGTATGAGGGGGTTTATCCCTATAAGCATAATCATTCAACTAAAAATTGTCCTTGACTTCAAGGAGAATTTTTTTTTGAACTTGCTCTTTTGAATCTTGAAATGGATGAAGAAAAGGAAAACAAAAGTGGGATAAAACCAACTATCTCATAAAACAACAGTGAAATCAGATACCAATTTCAATGATGCCTTCAAGGGGAGCATCATGACAGCCGTGTAATCTTGATTTTTATTGATTAACAATACTTTGCAGAAGCGTCGTTGTGGAAAAACTGATCCAACATTTTATTTTGGACAAAAATTGAATTCAAAAGAACCAAAAAGAAAGAAATGTTGTAACAGAAATGAAACAACAAAATTGAAATAAGCAGAAATACAATGACAAAAAAAGAAATCGCAGAAGTGAAAACTACTAAAAGAAATAGCAGAGATGAAAACTATTATAATAAAATCAGAAATGAAAACTATCATAATACATAAGAATTCCAAACAACATTAAACTCTTCAAGTTGGTTCCACATATTGTTTTAAGTGAGAACCATTAGTGCTGTAAGAAAACAATCGCTCTTGTAATTCCTTTAGAATATAAGAATTTTCACCAAGGACAAAAGTGATCTTAAAAGGACCCAACCATAATTTTTGAAACTTTGAATGTCTTCCTCTATCAGCATGATTTGAATCCCATAATGGTACCTTCTCATTGACTTTAAATTTGATAGATTTGACACTCTTGTTGAAATATGTTTTAACAGTCTGTTGTCTTCTTTTTATATTACCCAAGGAAAACATCCTTTGCTCCTCTAAATCCAAAATTTCATTCATTCTTTGAGAAACATTAGAAGAATTTAATTCTTCAACCTATAGAATTAACCTTAAGGAGGAAAGTTACAACTCAATAGGCAGAATGGATTCTTGACCATAAACAAGTTTGAAAGGAGTGCAACTAGTGCTCACCTTGGTGGTAGTTCGATCTGCCCAAAGGGCGTAAGTGAGGAGAGTGTGCCATTGACGAGGATTATCTTCGATGAGCCTTTTGATGATTCTTAATAGATTATGGTTAGTAGAATTGGCCTGCCCATTTCCTTGGGGGTAATAAGATGATGGGGTAAAATTTTTAACCCCCAACTTAGATAAAAATTGGGTCAACTTAGAAGAAATAAAATCGGGACCATTGTTTATAATAATTTCCAAAGGAAGACCAAATCTGGAAAAAATATTATTTTCAAGGAAAGAAATTACCTGCTCATCTTGCGAATGTTTAAGTGGGACAACTTCATCCCATTTTGTAAAATAGTTTGTGGCTGTCAAGATAAATACTTGTCCTGCTGAAGATGGAGGATTAATAGGACCAATAAAGTCCAAACCTCACTTTGAAAATGTAAATTCTGGGAGGACAGGTTGAAGGGCATTCTTTCCCAGCAAATTTCTAGCACTTGTCACAAGAACTCGAAAAAACATAAGAATCATTAAATATTGAATGCCAGTAATATCCTTCTCTAATAATCTTAAAAGCAATGATTTTAGCAGAAAAATGCCCTCCTATGTGAATAACAGAATTTGAAGAACCATGAGTTTCTTGCAACAAGTTTTTGTTCTTCCTCATTGTTTACACGACGAAGCAACATACCATCGACAGGTCTTCTAAACAAGAAGTCTCCTATAATGACATATCTAGCAGATTCAAAACGAAGCCTTCTTCTTTGATGAGTGTCTAAGTTATTTGGACATCTTTGATTTTGCAAATAGTAAACCAAGTTTTTATACCAAGGATGTTTAGACACAGGAAGGATTTGATTATCAATGTAGAACAGTGTTGATAGAGAGATATCTTGTTCAACAATTTCTTCAGTAGTTTCAACATGTTGAGCTAAGTGAAGGGCTAAGTCATGTCCCTTGATGGTGTTATAAGTCGTGATAGTTAAATCATTCTCCTGGATCTTGGCGAGCCAATGTGAAAGCTTCTCTGAAAGATAAGTTTGTGAGAGTAAGAACTTGGAAATGGGTAAAGGGACTTTTACCAACATGTGCTTACCTAAGATGAAGTGGTGAAATTTTTCAACAGCTTTAACAAGAGAAAAATCATGTTTTTCAATAAAAGAGTATTTAAACTCATTATCAGATAAGCTTTGACTCATGTAAGCCACTGGTTTTTCATTACCTTGGTCATAACCTTGCATGAGGATAGCAGAAACTACTTCCTCTATGGAATTAGTATATATCAAAAATTCTTTCTCAGAATATAGCTTTGCAAAAACTGGTGCGGAACTAATTGCTTTCTTGATCCCTACAAAAGCATTGTTGACATCATTTATCCAAGAAAAGGAACGATATTTCTTAAGCATATTATGAATTGGCTTGACCATTATAGCAAAATCAGGAACAAACCTACTGACGAAGTTAATAACACCCATAAAATCTTGAACCTCCTTCTTGGAAGTGGGAGCAGGAAAATTTAGGATAGCAACAATCCTTTTAAAATCAATTCTTAATCTTGAATCAGAGACAATGTATCCAAGGATCTTTCCTTTGGTAACACCGAAAATAGACTTAGAAGGATTTGTATAAATGCCAAATTTCCTACATTGCATGAGAACTCTTTTAATATGACCAAAATAATCTGATCGTTTTTAGAATATACAGTTAAGTCATCAAGATAAATTTGAATAATATTTCCGATAAAATCATCAAAATCTATTTGCATAGCTCTTTGAAAAGTGGCACCTTAATTAGATAATCCAAAAGGCATACGTTCATAAGAAAAAGTGCCCCAATGAGTAATAAAAGTGGTTTTATATTTATCTGCCCTTTTTAACTTGATTTGATTGTAACCAGAAAAATCGTCAAGTAAGGACATCATCTGTGACCCTACAACTTGCTGCAAAATCATTTCCCTATTAGGGAGAGGAACGTGATCTTTTATACTATCCCGATTCACTATGAGAAAATCTACACATAATATGATTTGGCCAGTTGTTTTCCAAATGGGAACCAGATTGGAAACCCACTCAGAATACTTAATCGAGAGAATGATCCCAACCTTCAAGAGTTTTTCCAACTCCTTTCGAATAGTTACTTCCAGTGTAGGGTTAATGGGTCTTTGTTTTTTCTTTTATGTCCTCCTTGATAGGAATGTCATGTTGTATAAGCGCGGGATAAAATTCACCAAGCAGCCTAACAAACTTCAATTTTTCTTCAACAGAACATTGGGCACCTATTTTAACATTCTTTGGAGACTCGGATGTTCCAATGTTCAAGGAAATGGTTTCACCCACTTTCCTTTTTGACTCTTCTTTTTTATGTTTCTCTTTGTTCCCTACATCACTTGATGAAAATGAACTTTCTAGAGGAGTCAAGACTTTAATAATTTTGTTATCTTCCATTGATTTAATTTCCTTAGGCTTATAAGGTTCATTTTGAATGAAAGAACATATGCTCTCATCACTAGGAAATACCTGCCATGACTCTATATTTTTCAGGGATGTGAGGACAATACAGAGATTAAAAGGTACAATCAAGTCTTTGTGGTAGAAGTTGTCGAGTAGGAGAGGCTGCAAAAACAACTAATCGCTCAACCATTGAGTTCAATTCCCTTTTAACATGAGTGATGTTGAAAGACAGTAAGTTCGATATAATTGCCCAAATAGTTTGAGTGTATAGTTTCATTAACTTGTTGTTAGGAGAGTATATCTTACGGACAAGGTTTACAACAAGTTCAGAATCCCCAAAAACTCTAAGGTGACCACAACCCAGATTATAGGAAATTTCAATTCCTAACAGTAATGCTTCAAATTTGGTGACATTTTTTGTTCAATAAATCTCTAACCTATAGGAAAAGTTATGAATTTAAACCATAGGAGAGTACAATATAATACTAGCTATGTTTCCTTCATGAACCATCAAAGTGCATATGCCACATCCCATCGTCTAAGTCAATTTTTTCCAAGGTACTGTTTTCCTCATCGACAAAGATGGAATACACTCCTAGGTCCTCCTCTATATAATTTACATTAGGCTATGGAACACTTTCTATGTAAGGTGAAATTCTCCCCTCTCTTAGGAATATGATGTTTTTACCATTTTGAGGAACAGATAAGTGTGTCTCGTTGAGTAAGAGGTATCCACCTGTCAAAGCTTGTCAATATCTTCCTAAGATGATCGATTAGTTACTCATTGGCATATCAATTACCTAAATATTAAGGGTTGTCCTTATTTCAGTGTGCGTGAAAAAAACCAAGGTCACGTCCTTGGTTTCACCTATGGTTGTTTGTTGTAGAGTATTATAAGAGAGCGTGCTTCTGGCATTTTCATTTGTACAAGACAAGTTTAGATCTTCCATAATAATCTTCGACATTACACTTGGTCTTGAACCACCATCAATGAGGAAACAATGGGCAATCTTATCCATAATATTTACAGAAATATAAAACATTTTTTTTTTTTTACAGGGCGTCTAAAGTTATGTACACCTACTTTATTTACAGACGAATCCTCTTCATATACCTCTTTGGAGAGGTTGGCTACAATGGAATCTTTTCCTTCCATGAATGTTTTTAGATGCTTATTTTGTTCAGGGATGACAACCATTTCCAGGAGGGTTGCATCTGCTTTGATGTTGGCCAATTGATTTAGAATGTTATATTTGGAAGAGGGGAGAGGGGAGGTAGTTCCTTGAATGTTAGGAGCCTTATGAAACTGAACAGTATCAACTGTTGAAGATGATCTTGGGCTAGAAGAAGTGCGGGGAGGATCATATTTTATTTTGGGAGCATAGGATTTATTCCTAGTATTTATGATCATGGCATCCTCTGGCTCTGCAAAGTATAGGACAACAATAGTAGTTTTCGTTCTCTTACCAAATATTTTATCTCTGACACTCTTATTTACCTCACATGTACTTTCCTCATGGTGTTCCTCGCAAAAGTTACACCAACTACGAGGCATAATAGCTTTAGGATGAAAATTATTTTCACTTGGATTTCTAAAAGGGGGTGTAGAAGAAGATGAAGCTCTAGTAGTAAGAGAGGGGACATTTCCTTTCTGCTCATCATTATCATTTGATTATTCATGTCTTGTACAAGATTTAAGAGGGAGGACATGTCCATCTGTTTAACTGAGTCTCCCTTAGGAAGACGTGTTCTTTCAAGTTGTTCTTCATACTCTAAACATGTAACAACCCTAGTTGAATAAATGTTTAAGGATTATTAAGTAAAAATTAATTAGGGTATTAATTGTCTTAATATGGTATTAATTAAACAAGATTGGTATAATGATACTAATTAAATAATTGTTAATTAATTAATGGTTGCAATTTGATTAATTAATTACATGTTACATTCATTAACATGGGTATTAAATTAATAGGGATAGTTAATTATAAGTTAATTTGTTAAATACTTATGTACACAGGAAGGGATAAGACATTGAATATAAAGGGATAAGAAATTGATTATGAGGGGATAAGGTAATAAATGGGTGGGTAAGGAAGTAAATGCATGAGGTGGTGAAGGAAGGATATGGAGGGGGAGGAGGTTTACGAAGGGAATTATCATTCGACAGGAGATTTCGGGGCTCTCTTGGACTTGCAGAGAGGAGAGTGGAGTTCGGGAGTGGGAAGGTTTAGTACAGGGGCACTGGTTTGCTGGAGGTTTTGGGCACGGGGGCTAGGATATCCATATGATATCCTGGAGATAGGTAGTTGTCCTAGTTGGCAGAGAGGATAGTAGGTTTGGGTAGTGTTGGTCAGTGCATCAGGCAGCAGGAAGGCAACAACAAGGCAGTAAGGTGAATTAGCATCAGACCCAGGTAATTTAAATTGTGTATTTGTTTTATTTTTCTATAAAATGTTATTATTGTTGATAAATTTATATGCGAATGTGCTCAATTAAAGGAATATTTGAATTTTACTATTTTGCTCAATTAAAAGAAATTAGTGAGTTTTCTAAAATCAATACTGTTACAATTTATGTAATTATTTGACGTTAAATCTATTCGGCCCCTACATATGGTATCAGAGCTTTTGTTTGAAATATGGGCCTGAGGGCCAAAACTCCAAGCTCTAACTCTAGCTACGCCTAACCTGCAAACCAAACACAAAAATTTTAAAACAAATATATAAAAAAAAAAATTCAATATGAATTGAAAATGTAAAAACAAATTACCAAAGTAAAACATACTACTAGGGTTGTTACAAAACTTGAATTCAATCAAGTAATTGAAAAGAACAGTTGATGAAAAATCAGTCGTGCTAGAGGTTTGATGAGGATTTCCAAATCGTTTGAGTACAGATGTGTAACAAACAACAAATTTCCATAAAGATTTACTTGTAAGGTTGGAAAATAATCGCTCTTTGATCGACAATGCACAAGGATAAAAAGACCGTGATGGAAATTATGCAAAAAACGCACACACAGTGAGAATCAATCGAAACTCGTTATCAATCATATTAGATTGAAGCGAGCCATAGACAATTTCTGCTACGAAGACGCTTTTTGCACATATATTTATTTTCTTTAAATCAGTGACTAATTTTCTTGGCAATTCAACCAAAAAAATACAATGGAAATGTTTAACTTCGAGATATCTATGAAAATACCGACAACATACGGCTAATATATCCACAATTAAAAAGATTCGCCAAATCTAGACATTTTTAACAAAAATAGAGAACCTTTTCCATTTTAGGTCAACAAAAGGAAGAAAGTTTAATAATCTAAAAAAATAAATAATCTTAATGTGCCTCAGCTCCAACTGTTCCTTCTAAGAAGCACTCTTCGCTAAAAAAAAAAAAACACACTGACATAAAAGAAGTGGATATTGGCACGGGCTTCCCCAAATATTCCCTGGCTACTCCGAGATCACCAGAGACGTTCAAACCATCACTCAGGCATGGCATCATTGAAAAGAGAGCATGATGCCTTAAAGCCTTCAATTTAACGATAAATGAGCACGATTCCTTCCATTTTCACGATCAATGTCATAATAAAGAATCTTTCACATCGAATTTGTACTAAAACTTAAATATAAAGTCAAAAGGAATAAAGGAAAAACAAAGAATATAATGAGTAATAACAGCTTCAGTAGGTTAAACTATACTTTGAATAATTTGCTAATTGTTGCACTGTTGAAGTTTTTCTTTTAAAAAAACCGAGACTTTCTTGATTTATGGAGGCAAACTCTCACGAGTGTCTATATACTCTGCATATTTTGCTAATTTTCCCACATTGAAAGTTTTTCTTTTAAAAAATTTCCGAAATATTGCATCAGTAATGTTTTGATTTACGGAGGAAAAAAACTCGAGGATTTAGATATATACTCTGCATATTCTTCTAATTGTTTGACATTTAAAGATTTTTTTTTAAATCAAAACCTTCGCATAAGTACTGACTCGATTTATCAAGACAAACGCTGGCCAGAAAGGCCATCAAGATTTAGGCGTAGGATTAAAATGATTCAAAACAGTATCTTTCGAGGCGAATAATTTCGGAGTAACTTTAGCAGAAATTTTGGTTGCTATCATAGTTCTTTTAATCAAATTTCTAGGTCATAGTTTTAGATTGTGAGGGTCTCTAATTCGAATCAGGTCTCTAAATCAAATCAGATACTTAAAAAAATGCAACAAAAAAAAATGGAATATAATGAAATTTAAATTTTTTTATTTTCATAATTCAAAACCTTTGTAAACAAGTTTCGGTCTTGCAAACAACATTAAGAATATATGTGTCACAGTTTCTACTATCAATAAGCACCAGAGAAATTAATATTATATATATTGAAATCTATATTGTGCAATGTGAAGTACTTTTACATCAGATCATATATCTCTCGATGTATGCATCCTCAAACAATATATATCCCACTAGATTATAGCATTAATTGCTCACCTTTACATCTAATCACATATAACATTACTTGTTTTACTTCCGAATGCATAATGTTCACCGAAACAATATATTAAAACCTGGAAAACTTTCTAACCAGAAGTAATGAAAACAGACCAAAGAGGAAAGATTAATGTATTTCTACCCGTCAAAACAACGTTTGAAAACAAACCAAAGGAAAAAGACCACCGTATTCTGCCCCTCCAATAAATGCTTCCAGTTTTGGGAAAAATAGAGTAAACTAGTACATTCAAAACCCTAATAACTCTAAATATTCCAAGACAAGGGAAAACATACCTCCAGGATCGAGGTTTCTCCAACAATGAATTCGCAATGAAGAAAGCGCTGGAACATCAGTGACCATATCAATATACTTTGTTTCTTCAAACGATCTGTCAGCAGATACAGCAATGGCCAACACTAGCAAAGTGCTCAGAACAATGGCGAGGATGCAAGCCATGGTGGGCGAGATTCTTGGAACCTCTGAACAAAGCAAAGGCAAGATCTGTGGTGAAGAAAGAATGATGTGAGGATGGTCTCGGTGGATGAGAAGGAGGCGGTAGAGGAAGGACGCGTAGGGTTCAAAGAGCTGGCAAGTGTAGGGATTTGTAAGAATAAGTGGTCACGTGGGCCTCATGCGAGGACCCACTACCCGACTCTAGTTTTTTTTTAATTCATTTATTATCTATTTTTTTTTTTCTTTCCTTATTTTATGTGTAACTTAGGTTAAATATTAAATATTAATGTTTGATTTATATTAAATATTAAATATTAAAAAAAAAAATAATGCTTAATTTAGATTAAACAAGTATATTTAATGTTTAATCTAGGTTAAAAATCAATTATATAATAACAATAGTATTTAAAATTTAAATACATTTAATAGTGATAATTAATCAATCAATTAAATGAGAATAATTAGGAAGATTAATTAATTGAATTGGTTAATTGAATTAAGGATTAGCTAGGTGATTAGTAAGTAAATTAAAGAAAGCAGGTTTTATTTCGAATTAGGGATTTAAAATTAAATAAATTAATTTAAACTGATTGTATAAAATATATATTTAAAGGAGGGGTGATATGGAGTCTATGGGTTTTGAACCCCTGACCACCACCCACTACCTAAGCCTTAAGGAACAAACAAACACCAACACACCATGTATGTGCCTTGAAAAAAAAATGTATGTGTGTTGATTAAGGCGATTGAAGCTTAGGATTAAGTTTAGTCTAGATTATTAGTTTTTAATAAACTAGGATAGCCGCAAAGTGGCTGGCGGCTGGTTAACGTTGAAAGGTACATAGTGCTAGTGAATGCCGAAACGTGGCTGGCAGTTGTGGACAATTATTTAGATGCCACGGTTTAATCCTATTTAATCATTTAAACGTGGTAATTATATATCCTTACAACAATTTTTTTTTAATGTGATTAGGTAAATGTTAAAAAGTAAACATGTTAACGGATGCCTTGATAAATGCAAGAATGTTATGAACAATAAATCGGACCCATTGATTTTGGAGGACGACTAAGAATATGCCAGCATATTCAATGCATAGCCATCAGATAAGGGTTTAACGTTAAATAAGATTAAAAGATCATTAATTGTGCCCATTGTCAATAGGTGTACGCCTTTTGGCGTAAATTAATAAACATAAGGTCGGAAGTCACTTTAATCAAGTTGTAAGCGAAAATTTAAAAGGGCTTAGACTAGGACCAGTGGGAAGGAGGCGACATATGCACTAGGAGAGTAAGCATAGGAAGTGGCGAGTATGGCGCAAGGCTAGCGTAGCTATAGGGAAAGGGAACCAATAATGTTTTCATAGGGGCGAAGAAATCAAGCTTAGACTCTTAATCCTAACCCTAACGTAGCCAATCCCCTAATGGAGTAATGTCTGTTTACAGACAAGTAAAGAAAACTTACGCCTAACCCCGTTTCTAGTTTGAGTAGCACCAATTTGAAACATCCTGGAACTCACCCTGACAACTTGGGTTGATGCAGGTCAAAGCATACAGGATGGTTAGGACTCGAGGGAGTCGAGGTAGGGGAGCATTGTCGCAAGCACCGCCAACACCGCCAGCGCCACCACCACCATCACTCGAACTAGCCCTCATAATGTGCTCGTTGGAAGCCATTAACGAGACTTTAAAGGGGCGACAACCGACAGGGACTAAAGTGGAACCCCCACCATCTGGAACGAGTAATCCAGAAGCGTCAAGGGATTCAGGGGGAGGACCTCCACCTGAAGACATCACGTGAGAATTGCAGAAGATCAAACTTCCAGAGTTTGCCGGGGGTTGCGCTAGTGAACGCACAGAAGCATGGTTGGAAGGCATGACAAGGTGTTTTTCCTTAAGGGACTATGCATCCAACTCAAAGGCAAAGATCACAATTTTTCAGTTAAGAGACAGTGCCTTGAACTGGTGGGGAAACTTGGAAAGACAACTGCACCTTACCCCAGACACAGTATCTTGGGAACTTTTCGAGGAGAGATTCCGAAGGAAATATCTACCAGCATACTATGAGGAACAATAGGTAGGGGCATTTCATGCCTTAGTACAGGGAAACAGAACTGTAGAAGAATATGAGATCAGATTTATGGAACTGGTCAAATATGTTTCGTATATGGATAATGATCAACGACAGGTAGAGCGATTCGTCTATGGATTGAACCCTAAGATAAGAGCTATGGTGCGGATGTGGAAATCATCTTCAGTAGTGGAGGCAGTGGAAAATGCGCGTTATGCGGAAGAACACATGAACTTAATCGGGGGTACAAGACCGACATTTCCGCATTGCCCTGGATTCGTAGGAAAGGCCCCGAGGACATTTCCTAGGGGAGGGGGCTCAAGGCCACCGCCATATGGTAACAGAGTCGTGCCAAGGACAATAGTTGTAGGGATTTCAATGGTAGTGAATGCAGCATCTTGTTCATCGCCAACGGTGCAGACAGGTCCACGACCATCTCAGGGAACAGCTAGTAGGGCAGGGGTTCCAGGGTAAGGAACTCATTTCAGAGACAGTCACATAACAATGCACAGGTTCAATCTCATGTTACCTGTTGGGGGTGCATAGGACCCCATTACCAGCGTGACTGCCCAGAGTTACAATCAGGGTTCGTGCATAGAGAAGGAAAGGCACCGATGGGGAGATCAAGTAGCAGCCACCAGATTTACGCAACAGTTAATAATTGTCAGGCTGAACATCAATCCATGGTGGTGGAGTCATCAGGTACGCTAAATCATATCAATGTTAAGATTTTTTTTGATTTTGGTGCGAAAGATAGTTTCATTTCACCATCTGCATTAGAAAAGAGTGGGTTGGCAACCTACGAGCATGATGACTTTAAACAAGTCGAGATGGCTTCAGGGGGAAAAAAAGCGGTAGGACCTAGTGTTGATAATTGTATAGTAGACCTGGGAGTGTGTACTACCACGTTGAAGGTATACGTCACTGCCCTCGGGGCATATGACCTAATCATTGGAATGGATTGGTTAGCAACTCATCAAGCTTTGGTAGATTGTTTCACAAAGAGGGTGCTTTGTGTCGATGATGAAGGAAGACCAGTAGAGATCCAGGGTGTACAGAGAAAAGTGTCGTTACACTTTATATCAACTATGAAGGTTAAGCGATGCTTGAGGAAAGGGTGTCGACTTTATGTAGTGGAAGCAGTGAATGAAAGGAAGGGACCCTCATTGGATCAGTACCCGGTATTGTCAGAATTTCAGGATGTTTTTTCGAACGAGTTACTAGGGTTACCTCCTGAGAGGGAGCTTGATTTTACTATTGAGCTAAAACCTGGTGCATAACCAATCTCCAAGACTCCGTATCATATGACAGCACTGGAACTTTATGAATTGAAAATGCAGTTGAAAGAGTTACTGGACTTAGGGCTAATAAGGCCGAGTGTCTCACCCTGGGGCGCGCCGATAATTTTTGTAAAGAAGAAGGACGGATCCTTACGACTGTGTATAGACTACAGGGACTTGAACTGGGCTATAGTGAAAAATAGGTACCCAAATCCGTGAATAGATGACCTCTTTGATCAGATGAAAGGTGCAGCGGTATTCTCAAAGATTGATTTGCGATCAGGGTATCATCAGTTAAGGATGAAGGAAGGTGATATCTCGAAAACTACCTTTCAAACTCGATTCGGACATTACGAGTTTGTTGTAGTACCTTTAAAATTGACCAATGTGCCAGCAGTATTCATGAGCCTCATGAACAACATATTCCGGAAGTACTTAGACCATTTTGTACAAGTCTTTCTAGATGACATCCTCATCTATTCCAAGAATGAAAGAGAACATGAGGAACACTTGCGAATAGTGTTGTCTTGCCTTAGAGAGAACAAATTGTATGGGAAGCTGTCAAAGTGTTCCTTCTTCCAGAAAGAGATCCACTATTTAGGTCATATCATTTCTGGCGAAGGAATCTATATGGACCCAGAAAAGGTAAAGGCCATTATGGAGTGGCCAGTGTCGAAAAATGCCAATGAGGTGAGAAGCTTCATGGGGCTAGTAGGTTATTACCGAAGATTTGTAGAAGGATTCTCAAAAATAGCGAAACCCATCACCACTTTGCAACGCAAGGGGGTCAGGTATGAATGGACATAAGAATGTGATAATTCATTCATTAAGCTTAAGAGGTTACTAACTAGTGCGCCAATTCTACAAGTGCCAGATATGGAAAAGGACTTCACAGTCTGCACGGATGCCTCGAAGCAAGGGTTGGGGGTCGTGCTAATGCAGGATGGAGGAGTGATATCCTATGCATCAAGGAAGTTGAAGAAACACGAAGAATTATACGCGACTCATGATTTAGAGTTGGCAGCTATAATGCTAGCTCTGAAAATTTGGAGGCACTATCTTGTGGGGCGAAACTTTGAGCTCAAAATGGAACATCAAAGTTTAATGCATCTCTTCACTCAAAGAGATCTGAATGCCAGGCAAAGGCGATGGAGTGATTTTATGAGTGAGTACGATTTTGGTATTTCGTACATCAAGGGAAAGGAAAATGTGGTCGCAGATGCCTTAAGTAGGAGACCACGTATCTTCTCCTTGGTAACCTTAAAAGTCAATCTAAGGGAACATGTGTTGACACAACTCCTAGGAGACAGTTGGTATTTAAAGGTTACTTCAAACCTCCAGAGCAGGAGGAAGTTAGATCCAAAGTATGAAGGATATAGTCTGGAAACAAACGGACTGTTAAGATATCGAGGAAGGATGTACATCCTTGAGAATGGGGATATTCGAAGCATCATACTGAAGGAAGCCCATAGAGCACTTTATTGTGCGCATCCGGGTGTGAAGAAGATGTACGCAGATATGAGGAAGATCTTCTTATGGGTAGGTATGAAGCGTGATGTAGTCCATTTCATCACCAAATGACTAGAGTGTCAACAAGTGAAAGCCGACCACCATCACCCGGCAGGCCTCCTACAACCACATGATGTCCCTATGTCCAAGTGGGAAGTCATCTCTATGGATTTTGTTGTGGGGTTGCCGCTTACATATCATAGACACAATACCATTCTTGTGATAGTGGATAAGTTAACTAAGAGTGCTCATTTCATTATGGTTAGAGACACTTATGATGTCACTGATGTGGCACGTGTGTTTGTAAGAGAGGTTATCTGTTTGCATGAGATACCTAAGAAGATCATTTCAGATAGGGACTCCAGATTCACTTTTAGGTATTGGACAAGTTTACAATCAACGTTGGGGACTCAGTTGAACTTAAGCATAGCTTATCATCCTGAAACAGATGGGAAAACTGAGAGAGTAAATCAATTCATGGAAGACATGCTTAGGATGTATGTAATGGATAATCAAACCCAGTGGGAGAAGTACCTACCTTTGGTAGAGTTTGCCTACAATAACAGTTTTCATAGTTCGATCGAAATGCCACCCTACGAAGCTTTGTATGGAAGGCTATGCAGAATGCCATTGAGTTGGGATAGACTAGAAGACCGAGTAAAAGTTGGGCCAGAATTGATTCAAGAAATGGAGGAACAGGTGATTCAGATTAGGCAGAGACTAAAGGAAGCATAGGATAGGCAGAAAATTTATGCGGATGCACACAGGACCGACTGAAGTTATGAAGTGGGAGACCAGGTTTTCATTCGCATCAGGCCTAATAAGAGTACCATACCGTTCGAGAAGGGGACAAAATTGTCACCTCGGTTTATAGGACCATTCAGGATCCAAGAGAAAATTGGACCCATTGCCCATCATCTCGTACTGCCACCTCACTTGCATAAAACTCATAATGTATTTCATGTTTCTATTTTATGTCATTATGTTGCTGATGAATCACATAAACTAAATTGGAAGGAATTGCAGGTATCAGACGTGGGAATGCTCACGGTAGAACCGTTACGCATATTGGACCGTAGAGTCCGATAGTTCAGGAATCGTTTCGTAGACCAGGTTAAGGTCTAGTGGGACAAATATAGTCCAGGATCTACTACTTGGGAAGACACCGAGACACTACGGCGAGACTATCCCTCACTATTTTGATCACCTCGAGAACATGTTTCTCAAAGGTGAGGTGTATGTAACACCACCTTTTGATTTAGACAACCAGGATTACCTGAGGCCTATATACTTTATTTTCTAGTCACAATGGAACTATTAAGTGATACACCTAAACTTTAAATGTATGAACTTTTATGAATGATTAAATGTTATTGATGATGATGTATGTAATGCGATCTA
>ML776907.1:525271-544198 GCA_009831015.1 Picea engelmannii | reverse complement strand
ACATGCATTTCTTGTACATATACACTAGTATGTATGAGTTTTCTTGACTTACTTACTGATAATGTCGATTAATTGTTATGAATGTGTGAACCGTGTTTCTTTTCCTTGTACCATAAGATACCTTAACTTTGGGACGAAGTTTCATGAAGGGTGGGTGTATGTAACAACCCTAGTTGAATAAATGTTTAAGGATTATTAAGTAAAAACTAATTAGGGGATTAATTGTCTTAATATGGTATTAATTAAACAAGATTGGTATAATGATACTAATTAAATAATTATTAATTAATTAATGGTTGCAATTTGATTAATTAATTAATTACATGTTACATTCATTAACATGGGTATTAAATTAAGAGGGATAATAAATTATAAGTTAATTTGTTAAATACTTACGTACACGGGAAGGGATAAGACATTGAATATAAAGGGATAAGAAATTGATTATGAGGGGATAAGGTAATAAATGGGTGGGTAAGGAAGTAAATGCATGAGGCGGTGAAGGAAGGATATGGAGGGGGAGGAGTTTTACGAAGGGAATTATCATTCGACGAGAGATTTTGGGGCTCTCTTGGATTTGCAAAGAGGAGAGTGGAGTTCGGGAGTGGGAAGGTTTAGTACAGGGGCACTGGTTTGCTGGAAATTTTGGGCACGGGGGTTAGGATATCCATATGATATCCTGGAGCTAGGTAGTTGTCCTAGTTGGCAGGGAGGATAGTAGGTTTGGGCAGTGTTGGTCAGTGCATCAGGCAGCAGGAAGGCAACAACAAGGCAACAAGGCAAATTAGCATCAGACCCAGGTAATTTAAATTGTGTATTTGTTTTATTTTGCTATAAAATGTTATTGTTGTTGATAAATTTATATGTGAATGTGCTCAATTAAAGGAATATTTGAATTTTATTGTTTTTCTCAATTAAAAGAAATTAGTGAGTTTTCTGAAATCAATATTGTTACAATTTATGTAATTATTTGACGTTAAATCTATTCGACCCCTACAAAACACGTGTGCAGAGTGAAACCAAGGTTATCAATGGCCTTTTCCTCAAGCCTATGATGATAGAGGGAAGGTAATGCATTATAATAATGCATGAAAGTGGCTTGGTTATGAGGTCAAATGAGTTCATGGATTTGGTTGTATAATTTGGTGAAACGCAAGTTGAAGGACTTGATATTCTCACCATCCTTATAAGTGATGTTATTGTACTCCCGTAACTAATCAGTTGGGATTTTGGATTGCCCATAGGTATATTTGAACCAATATACTAACTCCTCCCAAGTATATAAGATCTTGGGGGAATATCAAAGAAATCGGCCACAACCTTCCCTTCAAGGGAATTCACAAATAAGTGCATACAAGTATCTTTGTCATTTGCTCCTATGTTGTGACATGCATTAGAAAATTCCACCAAGTGTTCATTCATAGTAACGGTGTTATTCCCTGAAAACCTAGGGAGATGATATTTGAATTTAGGAAGTGGATGAGTAGCAGGTGCTAGGTTAAGAGGGAAGGAAACATGCCACAGGGTAGTTGTAGCATCTTCTTCAAACTGAAAAAGCCCATACTTTTTAATGACTTTGGCAGGGTTTGTAGTAAATTGGACATGGACTTGGTGACTATACAATATGACAATCACTGACAAAGCTAAAGATTGAGATGAAGAAGCACCTCTAGTGCCACCAGAGCCACCACTAGATGCCATCTTATGAATGATAAGTAAGGGAGAGAAAGGTGAACTAGATGAATCAGACAAAGTTCTCCTTAGAGAACTTTGTTGGGTTGACAAAAAAACATTCCTTCTTCCTATTTCAGCAATAGGGTTAATTTTCGATGATACACCTCTTCTTCTCCTAGAAAAATGAGGTTCTAAGGACATGAAAATAAGATCACAAGTAAAGGAAAAATAAATCTATGGTTGATTCCTAGGTTGTCTTTGCCTAGCTTCCCAATGTTCTTGGGCACTTATGTCTTGTTCAATTGTTTCCCATGAGCGATTAAGTTCAACCTGGGTATTAACGGTATCTAAGATGGTATTAAACAAGTTTAAAGTGATGTTGGTCTGATCTTGGAGACTAGGCTCGATATTGGGTTGCCTTGCAACAAGTACAGTCATTAAGAAATAAAACAATCAAAGAATCAATATCAGATATTCAATGATAATCAAGCATAAAAATCCACCATGGAGATATGGAAGATCTCCCCAGTATGGTCTCCAAATAAATGTTGAGGAAAAGATATGAAATAATCTTACTCAATCATTTTCAGATCTTGCTTGGCTAAGGAAAGATAGACGGGATATTCACCCTATGTTTATTGCCTCAAAATTTGTTTCTTAATCCACAAGTATTAGTTACAAGGGCTTAGGCTGATTTTTTAATAAATAAAAGATTGTTGTAAAATTCAACATTTTATATAATTTTTTGAATATAAAATATGCAAAAGTAATTGTGGAGACAAAAGAAAAAATACCAAGTCACATATTAACATAGATGAGACAGAATAGAAATCGCTTATTTCATTCCAAGAAATCAAAAGAATCATTCTCTTTACAAAAATACCTGAGGGAGTTTGGACCAAAGTCAAACTTAGATGTCCCCAATCAAAACCATACAAAAGGACTTCTGACAGAAAGTAAAAAAAATGAACTATAAAAGTTGGATCAGCTTGCCACAGATTGTTTCCCACTCGACTCTTCACAATATGCTTTATCATTTATGAAATTTAATCCATAAACAAGAAAGTCTACACAAACTATCAAAGATAGATCAACACCTATGAAAACAAGTGTCTGAATGATGTAATTCAACCTTGAATCTTGTTGTCTACAATAGGACCTTGCTATCATAAAAGAGAATTAGGATTTTAATGAATTAAAAAATGAATGAAAACTGAACTATCTCAATAAAACCCAAGAGCATATCATAATATGATTTCTCCTTCTATTCTCCCCTTTGTTCTTCCTTTTCATTTTGCCTTTAATCATTCCAAATTAGTTGAGGTAGTTCAACTACCTCTTTTAGTTAAGTTAACTAAAACTCAACTATATTTTAGTTTAGGGGAAGAATTAATATAATAATAATAAGGGTATTTAATAAATAATAAGTAGTAGGTGGGACCCCTTGTGACTCCATTTAGTTTCTTAACAAAAATAAACATAACTAGTCAATCAATCAACACATCCCTCCTTGTGGCTCCCATCATCATTCTCATAATTTGAAAATTAAATATCGATGATATTTTAAACCATATCCAAAATATCCAAAATAACATGTTGTCCAAAAATTTCAGCAGCCAACTGTTCTCAACAATCAATAATAAAATATACTTAAAAACCATATTTGCCACTTTGGGAGGGAATTTTCCCTTTGTTGTTATTGTCTCCCTTTGACTTTTCTAATTAGCCTTAGGTTGTGTGGATCCTTTAGGCTTGATATCACTGATAACATGAGAGCGGTCATCTCTCAAGTGCATGGGGGATGAAACAGATTTGGCTGAATCACTTGAGGGAGAGGAGGGGGAAACAACAATGTTTCCTTTATCATGTGTGTGGTGGGCTTCGGTTTTTATTCTCTTGCTTGCGTGGGAAGACTATATAGGTGAGTGTGCAAGGGAAATTTGGACATTTCGGTTAACCGGTGGAGGAGGAGCGAGTAGAGACAGATTGGGCCAGCCATGATGTTGGGAGACTGTTGGGTGAACAATCTCCTACCATCTATCATTCTCAGGAACTTATGGTTGCAATGAAACATGAGGGGGGATATGGATACCGGGGACATGTTGGGGTTGGAAGGGAAGCCTTTCTAGCCTGGGTTGGACTACCCCTTTTCCAATCTAATTGAAAAATCCATCTTGGAAGAGATGGTTTAACTCTTGTGGATCTGCATCAAAATGTATCGAGAATCTTGGCCTTCTAGGCCCTCTGTTCCAATTTCCTCTTCCCTTGTTATTTCGGCCATGGCTTTCTCTGCTGAAGAAGCTCATCATGTATGCAATGTTTATTAGCAAATAGATTCTTAAAAAAAACATACATGACATCTCTTTAATATGAAACAAAGTTTGTCTCAATAATCACATCAAACCTATGCAATCCAATCCATAAAAATCATTTAATACTTGTGAATGAGCAAGGGGTGAATAAGGGTTTTGGGATATCCGAGGGGATTTTATTGAGTGGAAAAGTGATAAGATGAAAGGGAGTAAGAACATGATTACTTCTCAACAAATCATTAAACAATCAATTGTGTTACAATAACAAAACATATCAATTGTGACCCATCTTTGTGTCATCTTTTAATTGTTGTAATACAAATTTTCTATTTAATTTTAATTTGATTTTAAGAACATGGTGAGAAAAGTGAATATGGGATTGTGAGAGGGTTCGTAACGTGCGAAAAAGTGAGAGAATGATAGGGAAATTAATGGATATTGTTCATAAAACAAATTAAATAATCAATAATCACAACTCTGTATTAAAATCAATCCAAAAAGCAACAACATTTACTGTTTCTCAATTGTATACCAAACTGCTTGTTGTTCCAATAATTAAATTTTCCAGAATTTCTCAATTCATAATAGTCTGTGCGATCATAACTCATAAAATAAATATTTCCATTCAACAGTCATGTTTAACAAAGCACCGATCCCTTCCTTTCTTTTTTTTTCTCTTTTAAAAATAATCAAACAAAGTGCACAACAATATGCTCAACATTTACCCCTGATATTCCATAAAGCATCATGATAACAATCAACATCCACTATTAACCAATTAACAATTGGGCCCAATTAAAATATACACAGGTCTCCTTTTAAAACACAAACAAACTTCAAAGTATGCCCAATTATACACAAACTTCATCATATCAATCACAAAACCTTGAAATAAGACAACAATCAACCAAAACATAAACCCAGATCCTTATCTATGTGGGTATAAATTCCTTTTAAAACCATTGGTAATCTCTACGATGATCCAATATAATATATGAAGTGAACATAACCAACTACACACATGCATCATTTGTTTTAAACTAGCCATAACCTTGAGCAGGCCTAGCAAAAACCACACAAGTGTCTCTATATGGAATCAAGACCACGCTGGTAAAACCACAATGAGTGAAACCATAATGAAAAAAAGACAACTCTTGACCGTATACAAGTGCCTGTTTCCATTTGTATTTGTTCAACCAATCATAGAAAGACGAGACAAAGACTCGATGATATGTTGTGTTTCTTTTTTTAAATACCTCCATAACTATTTCACTGATAAGCCAATACTTTACAACCCAGAGGGTGCACAAAGAGAGCAAAGACAGTTGGAATTTAAATCGGGCTCTGTCAAAAACAAATGCAGGGAGGCAACAATAACATGTTCATATTTTAACAATAAAACAGAGATTTGATGGTCTTATGAGACTTATATCAACCACAGACAAAAATTTCTATCAAAAAAGATACAACAGGGAGCCAAACAGTCTTACTTATTACTCCAAGTCTTGGATGGGACCAATGATCAACACCTGAGGAGAGAAAAGGAAAGAAGAGTAAAATAACCCAGTGCACATGGTGCATTTAACACTTGCAGAGGAGAGGAGAAGTTTAATTGAACAATGGAAGTTATTAAAAGAAAACATAAAGATATAACATCTCTATCCAATACTTAAGAGTTGAACAAATTGACAACAACACCAGTGAAGATGCACACATCCTTTTGACATAACACCGAGATACAACTTGTATCAATCCACAACCATACAGAAATATATTAATGTTAGGGCCACCCAAGACTGGATCTTGGGATACTTCAGTGAAAATATAGTAAGAATGGGCTAACGACCATGACTCGAGGTTTGAAGAAATAATGGAGCAACTGTTGTCAATCCCTTTGCGATTGGGTAAGGGTTACAATCATGACTGTGAGGGAATGAAATAACTGATGGTAATACACAGAATGAAACCCTACATCATCAAAACAGAGCCATATGTACCACCATTCACTTATTATTCCACAAAGACCCATCATGATATTAAACTGACTGAGCAACCAGTCAATGCACAACTTAAAATACCCAATTCTTATGCTTGCAATCCCAAACATTTTACAGTTATCCCAGAGAGCTATAACACACATATACACAGTCAAAATTCTCAAGAACACACAGAATACAAACATCATTGAGCCATCATTTGTTCATACAACATAGAATACCTCATGGATGGAGAGAAAAAGAATCATACCTGTGGAAAAACGCTTAAATGGCGAGTTGGTCAAGCCTTCTTTCTTCCAAGAGCCTGAAAATGCGGAGCTTCACAACCAACAGAGTGAAAAATACAACAACAAAACAATGCTAGGGTGACGATCGATAGGGGGAGTATGGAGTGACATGTAGTAAATGCACATCGCTTCCATCACCTGGCCTATTCAATTCGAAGTACGAGACAACACAACAAGCATCACATTAACCAATAATTAAACCATGTATTCAATGCCAAACCATTGTGAAATCTGCAATAATATCAATTGCATAATGTGCCATTCAATATCATTTAAATGTTAACCCTTTCCATAACTCCATGCCATAATACATATTGAAATGATATATGTGTCTCATTTAAATCTAATGAAATTCACATAGCCCACTAACCAACAATAGAATAATAGTTAGGACTAACACTAATATCCTTTTACTTTTCCATTCGAACTTGCATATAATCCTTTATCATAGCTCAAACATACAACTTCTTTCCCTTTAGGATTTTTTTACAGGTTTTTTCTTGTTTTGATCATGCTACCATTAAAATATCTCTTGCATATATGTGGCTAGGTAATTGATCATAAGAATTAGTGACAAGGTTAAATCATAGAAACTGTAATAACATGCTCCTCATAACCATAGAACTGTTTTGTATAAAAAACATCATTCCACACAATGCATCATCCACCTATTACCATGTCAACATGAAACCAAGATTGCATTTTCAACAATGTAGGACTGTGTAGGCAACATAAAAAATAACAACAAAAGAAATGTGTGATATGTCTATCCTTGCGCCTCTAGTCTACAAGGGGCTCCCACCTACTAGTATTATATTATTATCATAGTTAAATAATAGGGATTTAGTAATACTTTGCAGGCAGAATTCATCGTCATAGTTTTAATTGTCAACAGGACCTTTTGAACCACGTTGATGTAATCGATCCTTTATACGGCTTAGTGATCCCTCTCATACCACCTTTCCATGTCCTTGTAGGTAGCTAGTGCCATAAGGGTTTCTTCCTATAAATCGGCTATACCTGCAATGAAAAGATGTCGTTCATTTGTGAATTTGGCATAGGCATCTTAGAACTCAATTCTCAAAAAGATTGTGGCATGTGTGGAGTCCTGATAGTATTTTTCCAAATGGCGCAGATGCTCCAATTCCTTAAGTGCAGTGGACAACTCCTTTTCATCTCCTCTTGATCTATCCAATGTGGCATCTATGATATCCATCCCTACGTTAATAAGCTCATACATCTTGGCGTGTTTTGTGTTGAGCAACTTCTCCTCTACAGTGATGAGAATCTAACTATCCAACGTGAGCCTCCTCTTCTTAGTGGTTCTCTTCATGATGGATTTTCTCTTCCCATCATAGGCGATCTCTTGTATGTCGACGACCTCATCAATAGGTTCATGGATTTGTTTTTCTCCCTAGGTTAGAGAATATCCCAGGCTCTTGGTTGTATGTATCTGTTCTAGGATTGGTTCTTGGGCTTATTATATATGTCCTGATAAATCGACCTCCATTTGTTGTGCATCAGTTGGAGAGTCAGGGATAGTTCAGGTACTTACTTGGTAATCGGTTGTCGATGTGTCAATTTCTTGATGTGGAACTTCGTCTTTTTGACCTCTTGATCCCATCTCATCCCTCAATATTTCCATTAGGGTTCCTTACAAGTTGAGTGGTTTGAAGTCTAAGAAAATTTCAACCTCATGGTCTCTCTACGAATGACTTTGAATTGGACCTTTGGGACCTGGGGTAGATTCTCTCTCAGGTTCTTTTTCCTCTGTAATCTGCACTGGAGTCAACAGGTACACCTACGATCTCTCCTCATCATCATAGATGGTTATTACATCGAACAAGGGGTTTGGTACACTTTTCCTACCTGGTGTCCTTGCTATCTCAGGCTGGGTTGAAATTTCCCCTAGCGATCTGATCTGTGGTGGTGGAACTTCAAGGTTTTTTGGCCCAGTGATTTCCTCAAGTTGTATTGGCTCTAGGCCACTTGGCTCTCCTCTGCTTTTGATTGGGTTATCAATGGGAATCCTAGACATTTCTACAAGATCAAGGTCATTCTCCAAATGATCAATGATTCTTTGTGCCCATTATAGCAAGAGCAATCCTCTTCTTTGTGCCTCTATAGTCTATGTCGCTTTCATCTCTTCTTTAACTCTGAGGACCTCTTGAGTCAACTTCTCTATTGTCTCCACTTGTTCATCCATGCTCATAGCCTTGAAACTGGTCATGTTTAGGTTGGCCATCCTTTGTACTACCTCCTCCCAGTCTTGAGTGCACTCTATGAAAATTTCATCCTCAAATTTATCATGCGCGTATGGCCAACAAGATGATACCTATGAAGCATGTTGAAGGACCAGGCGTTTAGGGTCATGCTTGTGAAATCGGCCTGTTGAAAACCTGAATTCAATTTGGCTCAATCCTTCTTGTTTGGCTTGAGCAGTGTCCTTTACCAAATAAAACCCCACATGGAAATTGTAGGGTACGAAAGCCTGCTTCTTGTCCTTGACTAGTGTGGCATTATAGCCCTGCAGGATAGTCTAATAGCATATTTCTCCCACAATGAGTCGGTATGGGACGTGAGCAGGTAGTAGATGTGGCGCTCTGGTGGTCCCGAACACCCTGATATAGGTTGAGCATTCATCTAAATACCAATGACCTTCCTTCACTACCATTTTCTTGGTTGTTGTGGATAATCTCACGCATTCCTTTTTAAATACAATAAAATGAATACGAGAGATGAATTCATCGCAAATAAGTGCGTAGGATTTTTTATACATGTTCTCCCATAGTATGTTGAAATAAATGTGGACGGGGAGCTCCGCAACATGTCAACTTAAATTCATGCTGGCAAAGACATTTCTTGCATAGATCACATCGAGCAGGTATGAGGCCATGTGGAAAGCGGGTCCTTCCCCTTCTTTCAGCGTCTGAGCCTGTTGTACACAGATGCTCAATTGCTTGGAAATTATCGCACCCCAATTGAAGTTTCTTTCGGAGATCACCATTCTATATGCCAAGGGAATCCACGCTTCCAAAAACTTGGAGAAATCCTTCTCTCAATACAGTTGATAGATGAGAGCCATCAAATAGATGTATGTGTAACACCCCAGGTTTCAAACCCCCATTTTAAATAATGTATTGTTACAATGCTTAGAGGCCAGAGTGCCCAAACAATTATTAAAAGGCTAGTGTGCCCAAGAAATGTTATGTTCTTATCATTATTAATAATATAGACATCATTGGCTACTAGACATACAAGGAATAGAGTTATAGGAGGCTATGATTCTAGAAGAGAGGGAGCTTGAGGGACTAAGTGTTTATTCCTATTTTTTTAATTACCCTTTTTGTCTAAGGGAGGGGATCGGTTACGTGAGATTCTTGGGGAAGGCCAAGAGGTTCTTGTTTCCCCACAAGGTTACTTAAACCCGCCTCTGGTATGATGGGGGGGTTCGAATGATGAATTGTTTGTTGTTTTCTTGTTTACTCAGTCATTTTTCCCTTACGCACTCTTATGCACCCCCTAACCCATTCATCGACCCATCCTCATCTATGTCTTGGCTTGGAAAAGGAAACAGAGCTACTGAAGAATTAACCATGGGCTAATCAGTTGAAGTGGTCACTGGTGTGATCCAGTCATGACCTGGGGCCTGCATGTCTGAAATGCATTGGCATGTGCCCTGTTTTGATCACAACTGCGAGTCCTAAGAGTCCCGACATTGAAATTTTTTACCAGCTATGATGGAGGCCCTAAAAATAAAGGAGAAGAACTACCTAAGGGACTGTGTGGTAGATAAGGGTGGAGGTCTAGTCTCTTGGGGCAGTATAGGCTGGGTAGAAGAGAGATGGGTACTTGGATTATTGTAGGTGTCGGGAAACCTGTGAGAGCTTGAGAGCAGACTGGTTTGGGAACCCAATTACATTCTAGAACCGTCCTTGTGGATTCATAGCCCTAGCTAAGGGGTGAGACTGCTATTGCTATTTGGAGAAGTGGTGTCTACGGTTGGGTGGAACATCCTTGGTCTGTATCTAGTCGGTGTCATATTTTATAAAAATAAGTACTCTCTGTCGTGATACTATTGGTTGTGTATGAATGTATTCCGCTGTGTAATTTAATTATCATTTACATGTATATGAATGTATTTCCACTGTGTATATGTAATTATCATTTAATATAATCTTTAGATTATGCATGCTTGCTTGATATTGTTGTGCATGTCGTTAAATCTGTTATCTTATGCATCCTTAATAAATAAAGAAGGTATCAACATGAGAAAGAAGTTTGAGGGTGGGATTGCAGGTAACATACCTCGACCTGTGTCTGGCTGGGTATGTTATTGTTTGGTATCAGAGCTTCTAGTTGAAACACCGGGATGGTATGGTTTGGGTCTGTTGGTCAGAGCCTCATGGTTGAGATTGAACTCTGACCGTGAAATTGAAAATCCTAGGAGGAATGACATTGCATAAGCTACCCAGGAGACATAACGTCATAGATCCTCTATAAGGGTTCGAAGGATCGTGACTGTTACTTTTGAATTTGGGAGCGATCACCTCTGTAGGATCAGGGAGATACAAGATCATTGGATCGGAGGAAAAGTGAACAGGGGTTGTCCGATGAAACGGAAGAAAGGGCTAATTTCCTGACCGTCGAATCCCATTGGAGAGAGATATCAACGGTCGACAGGCATTGCGGGGAACCGAGTTGCATGAGAGATAATTTCCCAAGGCAATCCTGCAATCCAAACCACAGTTTTGCTGAGGGATTATGTGTTATCATTATGAGAATTGCAAGGTGAAAAGTGGGTTACTCTAAACCACCAATGCATGTCCCTGTAAATTTGAAAGGAATGTCGTGATGTGACAGATTAGGGCTCGAACATCGAAACTATGAATAGCCAAAGTAGTTGGGGACCGTTGATCCATAGGAGGACACACATCACCAGATCATGTGCTCCAGTTGAAAGAACTCATGGAAAGAGAAAGGGAGTAGAAGTTGAGAGTTGAAACTCTAGAAGCCTAGAGAGTCAGAGACCCGAAGTAAACATCGATTGTTGGATCGTTCAAAGTATATCCTGATCGTCAATCGTGAAGAGGTTATGTGTCAGCAGATTAGTAACTCCAGAGGAATCTGTTCGAGAGGTTTTCAGTTGATATTTGAGACTCGCAAAGCCTAGAGAGCCAGAGAGATGAAGCAAACCTCGACCGTCCGATCATCCGAGAAGATTTCAGCCATTGCTCTACCGATAGCCACGCGTCACCAAATCCATGGCTTTGGATAAAATCTAGTGGGGCCAGATAAGTTTGAAATTTGAAATTTATGGAGTTTGAAGTCTCGAAGGAATCATAGTCATCAATCCACAAGAGACACGCGTCAGTAGATCGCGAGCCCTGGATAAAAAAAATTCAAGGAAAAAGGTTGAAGTTTGAGATCTCCGAAGTCTGGAGCCCCAAAGTAAAACATAAACGTCAGATTGAGGAGGACACATGGAGAATATTAGTGGACTCCGAGCAAAGACCTGAAGTGAATCTTGGTCATCCGATCCAGGAGGACACATGGCGACAGATTCAGAGTCCGTGAGAATTGGAAGTGTGCTAGTTTGAAAACTTTCGAAGCCCCGAAGCCCAGAGAGTCAAAGTGATGGGGCACGATGACATCACCTAGAGGTGATGTGGACCCTAGAATCTCCGAATTGATGTGTCTTGCAGACATCACCTGGGATGACATGGACACATGGGATGTGTACCACATGTCAGTAAGATTTGATCTTTTCGAATATTGAAAAGTTGATTAGAATGTGACACGTGTCACTTGCCTGATTGGGCCACGTGTCCTCTTCCATCATTTCACCATGTGGTGATAGATCATGTAGTCTGGAATACTAGGCACTTCATAAAGGTAATATGTGACAGGTTGTGTTGGGTCGAAAAATCCCAAAGGCCAGAGTATATATCGACTGTCGATTCCAGAAGACATGCGTCGAAGGATCATCGACTTCAGGTGAAAGCACTCTGGGAGAAAGTGTAGGAGGGAATTTTGAAGCTTCTAAAGACTGAAGAGCCAAAGCGATTCACAGTCATTTATATTTGGGAGGACATGCATTAGAGGATCATGAACTCTGGGTAAAAGCATTCCAGGAGGAGGAAAGTGAGAAAAGTTTAGACTTCTGAAGCACGAAGTCCTGAAGTGGATCCCGATCGTTGATCTTGAAGGAGGATCAGGATCATTTATCTGGTCCTTGTTGAAGGTTCTGAAGTCCCAAAGCTTCAGACAAGTGTTTTTTCAGCTAAGCATAGGATCATGGTCGTGGTCATATGTAGATTGAGAGCTGAGGGAAGGAGGGATAAGGGCCGAATTGGTTGTCTTCAAGACAGAGAAATGCCAAGGAAATATTTAGCCACAGTTTCCAGTCATGGTCACCTAGGAAGTGGTTTGAAGGAAGTGCTTGCATAGGATGAAATTCAGTGTCATCCAAGGATAAAAAGACATTGTTATTTTCAGAGAATGGGGATATGATCCCCATAAATAAATAAAAAGAGACATGTAGCATGGTTTGGAAATTTTGTTATCATATGCATAATTATAACAAACTGATCACTTACACATTTTTCATAATTAAGGGACTTAATCACATCAACTCATGATGCGTATTGAGGAAATAGAATAAGGCGAGGGAGCCTCGAGTCATGAAAAGGAGGACGAAGTCCATAATACCAGAGTTGGTAATGCAGAGACAGATTCTAATGGATGCAATGGAAACTAAGAGCAGGAAAAATTAATAGAAATGGTAAGAAGCATGAAGATGGAAGTGTAGAGCTACAAAGCATACAACAAGAAAATGATGAGAGAGAAAAGTCATATAAATGCTCAAGTGTTGTGGAGCTTAAATCAGTTGCATAGGTAAATGAATAAGGGATAAAAATCAAGAAAAGAGGAAGAAGGTAGGTATCATGAAAGAAGAGATGCTCATGGAAGAGCTGGTTATTCCAGAAGTGCTAGCAGAGCTCATGGAAACCACTCACCTCCTTACTCAAGAAGAAATGTTTATGCATCGGATGATCCCGTAAATAGTCTAGAGGTGTCTCCTGTCAAACACCAGAGAAGGAAACAAGAGGTAGATTGTTTGGAAGGAGAGTTGAGGAAGATCAAGCCACCTTTCTTTGAGGGTGAAAGAGAAAGGGAAGATGATGTCAAAGCGTGGTTTCTTGGGCTCAGGAGATATTTTCAGTTGAATAACTATTCATCCAACCTGGAAGCCAGTATTTCTACCTACCACTTACACAAAAAATTTGCAATATGGTGGGACCAACTGAAGCAAGTGGAGCATGTTAATGAAAGTAGGATCACTTGGAAGCAGTTCAATAAGTACTTCTAGAAGGAGTACCTCTCAGATCATTTCTATGACAATAAAATGCAGGAGTTCTTTGAACTCAGGTTGGGAAGCATGACTATGGTAGAATATGAGAAGAAGTTCTTGGGATTGTTAAAGTATGTCAAGTTCATTCGTGATGCGAAAGTGAAAATATAGAGATTTCTAAGTGGATTTCCAGTCTTTTATAAGGAAAATATCAAGTATGGTGAACCCAATACCTTGACTGAGGCCATCAAGAAGGATAAATACATGTATGAGAAAGGCCAAGGAAGAGAATCCCTGCAGAAATCTTGGAAATACAAGAATAATGCAAAGTCCGATCAGAGGAGGAAAGGATTCAAACCTCCCTTCAATAGGAATGAGCCTAATAGAAATCATCAAGATCAGTATGCTAAGGGGGATTCCACAAAGGAATATCCCTTGGGAAAAAGGGGAAGACCACCAATCCAATGCTGGGAATGCAAGGAATATCACCTATACAAGGATTTCCCACACAGAAAGGATAGATTGAATATTGTGCACAACATCCAAGAGGCTACAATAGTCAGAGATATGGGAATAATCTATTCAACTTTAAATGATCGACAAGCAGAGTACCATTCCAATATGATCAATGTGGAAGGTAAGATCATAAATCAGCATGTTTCTATTTTGATTGGTTCAAGAGCAAGTCATTGTTACATTGATCCTAAGATAGTGGATAGATTACATTTGGAGAAAAGTAAACTTGGAAAAGCAATTTTGGTTCAGTTAGCCACTGGAACCAAAAGAAGAATCCATGATATGGTCAAAAGTTGTTCCATAAGTCTTAATGGCATGAATACTAGTACGGATATAAATATCATACCATTGGGGTCTTATGATGTTCTGATTAGTATGGATTGTTTGGACAAGCATCATGCTATTCTAGATTGTCATAACAAGACATTTACATGTCTTGATGGAAATGGAAAAAAGAACACTATGAAAGGTGTTCCAAGACCCATCTCTATAAGGGAGATTTCGGCCTTACAACTAAAAATATGTTTTAGAAAAGGATGTCAACTATATGTAGCTCATGTGGAGGAGCCAGTTGATACAAAGGGTCTAAGCCTTGAATATTTCTCGGTGCTACATGAATTTGAAGATGTATTCCAAGAAATACCTGGATTGCCACCAAGAAGGGAGATAGATTTCTCAATTGATTTAGTGCCAAGAGCTTGCCCGGTGTCAAAAACACATTACATAATGATCACACCAGAGTTAAAAGAATTACAAATGCAGTTGGAGGAATTGTTGAAGAAAGGGTACATACGTTCAAGTGTTTCACCTTGGGGAGCACCAATACTTTTTGTCAAAAAGAAGGATGGGACCTTGAGGCTGTGTATTAACTTCCGACAACTGAACAAGTACACTATAAAGAATAAGTATCCTTTACCCTAAATTGATGACCTCTTTGATTAGCTAAGAGGAGCAAAGACATTTTCAAAGATTGACCTGAGGGTAGGATACCATCAGGTAAGAATCAAGGAATAAGACATTCATAAGACAACCTTTAGGACCAGGTATGGGCATTATGAATTTTTAGTGGTTCTGTTTGGAATGACCAATGCACCAACTGTCTTCATGTTCTTAATGAATGGCATATTTAGAAATTATTTGGATAAGTTTGTCATAGTATTCTTGGATGACATACTTATCTATTCCAAGTCTAAAGAGGAGCATGAACATCACTTAAGATTGGTATTGCAAGTACTGAGATAAAATCAGTTGTATGCCAAGTTGAGTAAGTGTTATTTTTATCAAAAGCAGATCCATTACTTGGGACACATTATTTCAGAGCAGGGAATAGCAGTAGATCTAGAGAATATCGAAGCCATACGAGGATGGACAACACCCAGAAATGTGTCAGACGTTAGATATTTTATGGGATCAGTTGGCTACCACAGAAAGTTCATAGTAGGGTTCTCTAAGATTGCTCATCCTATCACTTCTTTGCAAAAGAAGGGAACTAAATTTGAATGGACACTAAAGTGTGAAAAGAATTTTAATCTATTGAAGGAATTACTTACTAGTGCGCCTATGTTAAATATTGTTGACCCAAATGAAAGTTTTGTGGTATGTACAGATGCTTGTAAGGAAGGACTTGGGGGAGTCCTCACACAAAATGGACATGTCATTGGATATGAGCCCATAAATATTAAGAAACATGAGAGGAACTATGCCACGCACGACTTGGAACTTTCTTCCATTGTTCACACCTTGAGGATGTGGAGGCATTATCTCATGGGGAAGAAATTTGAATTAAGGACATACCACATTGGCCTGAAGTATCTTTTTGAACAACCGACCTTGAATGCAAGGAAAACAAGATGGCTGGAATTTTTAAGTGAGTATGGCTTCGATATCAATCATATCAAGGGAAAGGAGAATAAAGTTGTCGATGCACTTCGTAGGAGAGTGCATCTCATGCATGCTACTGTTGTTAGTATGCATCAATCTGACTTGAAGATCATAATTTTAGATGGTCTTGTTACAAATCAGCATTACCTACAGGTAAAAGAAAACTTATAGCAAGGAGATGTACAATAGAAAATATAGGAGTATGAGATAAAGGAATATGGATTACTCGGGCATAAAAATAGAAGCTATGTTCCTAGTTCCGGAGAACTGAGGAATTTGGTACTGAAGGAAATGCATGATGTTCCTTATGTTGGACATTCCAGTTACCAGAAAACAATTACAGTAGTAAGAAGCCAGTTATTTTTTCAGGAATGAAGAAGGATGTTGTTGATTACATCGCTCGATGTATGGAATGTCAGAAGGTGAAGGTTGAGCATAGGCACCCAGCGGGTTTGTTGCAGCCATTGCCAATTCTAGAGAAGAAATGGGAAGTCATCACCATGGATTTCATCACAAGATTAACCAGAACGAATAAGCAACATGATTCAATCATGGTGGTGGTTGGAAAATTAACAAAGGCTGCTCATTTTGTGCTCGTGAAGACAACACATACAACAACTAATGTTGCAGAAATTTTCATGAAGGAAATTGCTAGGTTGCATGGGATACCTAGGACAATTTTCTCGGACAGAGATACAAAGTTTACCTCCAATTTATGGAAGGGATTTTTTAAAGGATTTGGCACAAATCTAAAATTTATCACAACATATCATCCCCAGAAAAATGGGCAAACAAAGAGAGTCAATCGAATAATTGAAGACATGCTGAGAATGTATGTGATGGATAAGCCATCTAAGTGGGAAGATTACTTACACTTGGTCGATTTTTCATATAACAATGGGTATCAAGCTTCATTGAGAATGAGCCCATTTGAAGCATTATATGGTAGGAAATGAAATACTCCAGTGAGTTGGGACAACCCAACAGACAGAGTGGTACTTGGACCAGAGTTTCTCAAGGACATGGAGGACCAGGTGGTTAAGATCAAGCAGAATTTAAAGGCACCTCATGATAGACAGAAAGTTTATTGAAAAAAGAACAAGACAGTTAGAGAATTTAAAGTAGGGGAGCATGTACCTTTGAAAGTGAAGCCCAAGAAAAGCTCTTTGAAATTGGGCATTTGTACAAAGATGGCAGCCAGATTCTGTGGTCCATTTGAAATATTGTACAGAATAGGGACAATTGCATACATGCTTGCATTGTCTGCTTCCATGAATGTGCATAATGTATTTCATGTATATTTACTAAAGAAATGTACATGATCCTAACCATGTTATTGATTGGCATCTGATTCAGGTATAGACTGAGGGAGACTTTCAGGTTCAACCAGTGCGGGTAATGGACAAAAAAGTCAAAATGCTCCAAAATCAAGTTATAGTATTGGTAAAAATTCAGCGGACCTACTACGATCCTGAAGATGCTACCTGGGAGCATGAAGATTCCATGCGGGCAGAGTACCCGCATCTTTTTGAATAAATTTGAGATTTTGATCTCTATTTTGTATATGCACTGAGGATAATGCCAAAATAAGGGGGAGGGGATGTAACACCCCAGCTTTCAAACCCCCATTTTAAATAATGTATTGTTACAATGCTGAGAGGCCAATGTGCCCAAACAATTATTAAAAGGCCAGTGTGCCCAATAAATGTAATGTTCTGATAATTATTAATAATACACACATCACTGGCTACTAGACAAATAAGGACTAGAGTTATAGGGGGATATGATTCCACAAGAGGGGGAGCTTGAGGGACTAAGTGTTTATCACTATTTTTTTTAATTACCCTTTTTGTCTAAGAGAGGGGATCAGTTACATGAGCTTCTTCGGGAAGGCCAGGAAGTTCTTGTTTCCCCACGAGGTTACTTAAATTCGCCTCTAGTTTGATGGGGGGGTTCGACTGATGACTTGTTTGCTATTTTCCCATTCACTCACTAATTTTTACCTCACACACTCCCATTCACCCCCTGACCCATTCATTGACCCATCCTCACCTGTGTCTTGGCTTGGAAAAGGAAATAGAGTTGTTGAATAAATAGTCACGGGATAATCGGTTGAAGTGATCGTTGGTGTGATCCAACCATGACTTGGGGCCTGCATGTCTAAAATGCATTGGCATGTTCCCTGTTTTGATCACATCTGCGAGTCTTGAGAGTCCCAACACTGATATTCTAGACCAACTGTGTTGGAGGCCCTGAAAATAAAGGAGAAGGACTTCCTAAGGGACTGCGTGGTAGAGAAGGGTGGAGGTTCGGTCTCTTGGGGCGGTACAGGCTGGGTAGAAGAGAGTTGGGTACTTGGATTGTTGTGGGTGTCGGTAAACCTGTAAGAGCTTGAGAGATGACTGGTTTGGGAACCCAATTACAATCTGGAACTGTCCTTTTGTATTCATAGCCCTAGATCGGGGGTGACAATGTTGTTGAGATTTGGAGTAGTGGTGTCTACGGTTGGGTGGAACGTCCTTGGTCTGCAGCCAGTTAATGTCAACTTTCATAAAGATAAGTTCTCTCTGTCGTGATACTATTATCTGTGTATGAATGTATTCCGCTGTGTAATTTAATTATCATTTACATGTATATGAATGTATTTTTGTTGTGTATATTTAATTATCATTTAATATAATCTTTAGATTATGCATGATTTCTAGATATTGTCGTGCATGTCATTAAATTTGTTATCTTATGCATCCTTAATAAATAAAGAAGGTATGTCCCCGAGGTGTAGGACAGTCGGTGACGGAGTGTGTTGTTAAGCCACTCCGTGATGTTAAAGTCACCGGTTCGAAACCTGCGGGGACAAAAAATCCAACCATGTTAAGGGTTGGTGTGGCTCAGGCCGGGTGCGATCC
>ML776907.1:514636-525221 GCA_009831015.1 Picea engelmannii | reverse complement strand
AAAAAATCCAACCATGTTAAGGGTTGGTGTGGCTCAGGCCGGGTGCGATCCCTGGGTGATTTTGACGGCTTAGATGCCCCTGAGTCGCGGTTTCTCAAGCCACAGGTTAATCGCAGGTCCTGCACAAATTAACAAACAAAAAATAAATAAATAAAGAAGGTATCAACATGAGAAAGAAGTCTGAGGGTGGGCTTGCAGGTAGCATACCTCGACCCGTGTCTGGATGGGTATGTTACAGTATGTCTCCCTCAAGTTAATTGTCCCATACCATCCATTGCTCTGGTTGGTAAACTTCTTGTCCTCCTTCCACCATGAGTCCATCAACTGACTGGTGTCGTGGAATTCATAGAACTTCACCACGAAGTCTGTGTTTAGTCGCTCCTCTGGGTCTCTGAGTTTGTAGTACTTTTGGACTTCTGTCGGGAGGAAAAATCTGACACACCCACCATTCTCATCGTTGATCAATCACTTTTTTGAGTTTGTATGGTCGATTATCCACTTCAAAAATTCTATGCAAGGGAAAATCAGGGTTATGCTGGATACCATGTGAAAATATGACCGCCAGATATTTGGGAACACTTGGTCATCGAGCACCCTTACATCTGGGTCGTTGTGTGGGATACACTCTGGGTACTCTTCTTCACTGATTCTATTGAAAAGGTCATCCCACTATGGGAGAATTAATTTGGATCTAGTGCTTTCTTCTATATCACTGAAGACCAAAGGTTGGACAAAGGCTTTCTTTGTTGAGGTTTTTATGACCTTCTCTGCCCTGGTAGTGTACTCCAAATGCCTCCCAGTACCAGGAGAAGAACCTTCACCTATTTATGCTTCCTTTATCTTGGGTGCTCTCGGCAAGCGTCTGGTGGTTGACTTTCTCAGAGGAATTTTCCCTACAACTTAGAAAATAGTTAGAGACTGTGAAATAAATGAGATGTATATATAGAAAATCACGACTGCCAAATTGAAAATTTTGAACACCTACCTTTGATGCTTGTTTAACTTGGTCTTGATAACTTGAGAATCAACACAATCTCAAGATGCTTGCTTTGCTTCTTAGGATGCTCTGGAATTCAAACTTGTGTGTAGAATGAAGTTGTTCAAATCCATTCTGGAGATTTAAATAGGGATGAATGTACCTTGTCACATCAACCATTCAATTCAGGTTATGAGTGTAGTTCTATTAAATCTACCGCCAGATATTCAAAGACGTTTTAAAATTAAATTCGATCGTGGATTGACGACACGGGCGTGGGTTGTAACGTGACCTATCAGAGATTTCAAATTTATGTTGTTCAATCGATGTACGAGGTAAAAAAAATGCAGAATGAAGCATTAAATTCTCTATTAAATGTCAAAATATGATCATATCTTGTGTTGAAAACCTTCCATCGTTTCGCTAGTCCAGCTGGTGAGTCGGGGGTCGGGGTTCTACTTCGAACACTTTTCATTGATATCTTCTTACAAAAGATCTGATGTCAATCGATCTTGCCATACATAGATGATGTGGAAAAGCTAACTTGGAGGCATGAATAGGACACAGAGAACCTTAATATGACTCGGGATGAAACCAGGTTGTGCGACATTCCTACATGACAAAGAAACTTGGAACTCGAGACCGACGTCTTCGTTTACTCGAGTCAATCATAATCAAGAATTTACTTAAGCTATATGTTCTAAACCTGATTCTATCTCACCGGTGCCGAAAAAGTATCAAGGATCGATGATCGATGATAAACCTACCCAAATTTTCCCGTATTGACTCTCTCGAAAAAGTCCCAATGCAAAAAGTGTATCGGGGATCAGTGATGAACGGTTTCTTTAACGCAGAAAAAATTGATTGTTTTAATATTTTTAGATTTTCCCCGACCCCGAGAAAGTGCATCGGTCATCGACTATCGATGGTTTCTTTATGTCTTTTGTCAACGTTTATCCCTCCCGTACTTTTCCGACACCAATGGGGATCGAATATCTCTCGAAACTTCATGGTGAATAAATCACACAAACCAACTCCACCTTCTGCCGATGTCGATGGGGCATCGACGATTAGTGTAACTGTGTGGCCACTTTACCTTCTTTCATTTTGTCGATGTCGAACACCAATGCGTCAGTCACAATGTTAATTGCATATTCCTAGTTCATATGTCAATTTATTTTAGACATGAGGTTTCATTTAACAAGTTCAAACAAACCTGACTTTATTGATAAGATTCATGAAAAGAAAAAACAAAATAAACCATCCCCCAAAGTGAACCCAAATTAGACAGTAAAATAAAACAAGGGGTACCCAAAAAGTGATAAAATTTCATAAGGCTTTTAGGGTGTGTTGATCACTCAACAGGTCCTTATACAATTCTCAAGCGCGTGGTACATGTGGCCTATTAGTTAGATTTTCCTAGTTCTTCTAAGCTCCATCTTGTTTTTCATGTCTCCTGGTTAAATAAGGTGATTGGAACTAAGTGCCAAACTTAAACCAACCTTCCCAATTTGGATGAATAAGAATCCATCTGGTTGCATCCACAAGCCGTTTTGGACCAGTGTGAGCATCGTCTTCATCAGTGCACCATCAAGGAAGTGTTATTCTAGTGGAAAGATACAACGCCAACAAATGCCACATGGGATCCAACTAACATTCTGCAACAATTTCCTCATCTCAAGCCTTGAGGACAAGGCCGATTTTAAGGGGGGGGGCATGTTAGGGACCTAACCTACTTAACCCCTCAAGGGGGAGGGCATGTTAGGGACCTAACCTACCTAACCCCTCAAGTGGGTAGAATAACATATTTCCATGTAATAAAGGTTAATATTAATAAGGTCTAGAAATAAGGAGGAATAAGTCAATGGTAAGAAGACCTAATAGAAGCTTCCGCTTCTAGAAGGATCTTCCTCTATATTGTTCTTTTAGATAGATATATTTAGTATAAATAAGAGTGTAGGGTATGAGAAGATTTTCTTGGAAATTTATTGTAATAGATCTTTTCTCTGCTGAAGGTTTCCCCCTCGAAGAGGAAAGTGAACATTGATTGCTATCATTAAAGGTATAATTATGGTGTTATGGTTCCATATAATTTGTTGTTCTACTATTATCTCTACAATATTTATGTATTTTGTTGCTATCTCGGTATTATTCTCTGCATTATTTCTCTATTCTACTAATATAATAGATCTGGTACCTTACATTATTAGAGAAACAACTAAAATACTTGTTGGTTGTACATTGATGAAATTCCTTTGAATTAACAATAAAACATAGTGAATGCATTCACATTTTATAACAAGGATATAAATTTCAACCACAAAGATGACACTCAATCACACACAATGAAATACACCATAAGACAATGGTTTTTTAACCATATAAACCCAAACGAGAAAATTGACATTTGGTGTAATTTTATTAGGCCAAGGAAATTGTTACAAAGGGTTCAGATGCATTCTCCATCAGAGTTTTAATGCATTTTTACTCATAGGAAAAATATTATATGGATTAGGATTATAAATGACCTTTGATATTTTAACATGCTTCTTCTTCCAAGTCCTTCATTTTCTACTACCACTCTTCTTCTTCATTTCCTCTCAATCCCTCTTTCTCTCTTGTTCCTTGAATTCCCTTCTTCTTCAAAACCTTTCAATTTAATGGGATGATATGGAAGGCCAACCATCACAACGGTTTGTTTCACCTTCCAAGATACAAGAATTTTTGGACTGTTCACTCAAATTTGCCAAAATAATTAAACTATTATTGCAAAGTCTACAAAGAGATTTGATTAGGATCCAATTTAGATCATTATTATACTCTTGAAGAATTTGAATCCAAGAAGAAGAATAATACTTGCTACCTCAAAAATATTCTTGGACATGATAAATTGCCACAAGTTTGTGCAAGCCAAGTAAGTGAGTGAAAGATGAAAACTCATTCACCCAAAGGATCCCACTAAAATATAAATTGGGTGGATTGAAGAGAGAAACTACTTATAAGAGAGAATTTATTCACATCCTATCGATTTGTTTATGGGAATATTGGAAAAATCCTCACTCAAGCATTTTTTAATCTCACTAGGCTACGTGAGATAGGCGAGATTATCACCATGGGATTATATCCTGTCAAAAATCTTAATCAGACCTCAAGAAATAAGTTCTTGGATCTGATTCTATAATATAAATATGTATGTTTTTATGTCAAATAAAATTTCGAAGTAAAAATGTGCTTGCAAAAAATAAAATTTATAAAACAATTGAATAAGTAAATGCAAGATAACATAAATATGAAAATTCCACTTACAACAAGTCTCATAAATGATAAAAAAAATCAACATATGATTTTATTGATATCGATATGAATTATAACCAAGTTTCTCTTTTCAAACCCCTACGAGGGTTTGGATCAGAATTATACTTAAAATTCTAAGATGTAATTTGACTCATACATAGACATTTGATGTCTCAAAAGAAGAAGAGTAGAATTGAAAGTTGAACTGGATCAATCCAAGCTACAAGTGCATCATAGTTTTGACTCTGCAAAACTTACATTAATCAACACAAAAAATAAATTTAGAACTTCTAATTAAGACTAAACAAACTTTCAATATGAATGAATGACCTTTGGAGAATGTAAATAATAAATGCTTCCCAGTCCTTTATCTGTCACCTTTAGAATAACCCTACTATCAACAATATAACTTAGCTATAAAGAAACTTAGAAATGAATGAATGAACATATATTCTCACTTGAGGCAAGAGAAAACCTTATGAAAGGTATTTATCTCTATTTTTATCTTGAACTGGGGGTTGTTTTGACTGTACTGATGAGGCTTCATATGATTCGGAGCTTGAGGATTTTTTAGTTTTTTTTCCTTTATCCAATTGAGGTTCAATGGGAATTATTTTTTAGTTTCTAGGAACTTGGATAGAACGAGCCATTGAAGCAAAATAAATAACATGAGGCATGGATTTCATAGGAGGCGGTGGTGGAAATGGAACATGAGGCCAATGGACTATAACAGAAGGAGGATTTGTAGGAATATTCTCCCAACCATCATTGGATGGATGCATATGAGGTTTAGGAAAATCAACAATAATTGGATGAGGTTGTAGGGGAGGGGCAATAGGTGCTTGAGGTGGAGGTAAGGAAGGATTTCTAGAAAGGTTCACGAAGCTGGTTTGCACCAATTAATTGAACTCTTTAGAGTTGGAATCAAAGTGTATTTAGAATCTCAATCTTTTGCTTCTTTCCTACTTCCCAAAAACATTAGGCACTCTTCCTCTTCGACCCATGTTTCCTCTATTTCCACTAGGGTTACTGCTGCAATTGAAAAAATCATCTATATGCATAAACAATTCAACTAGTAAATATAAAAGACACAATATATCAAACATATAATAATATTTTTCTTTCTAATGACTTAGCAATGGCTCTAAGAAAGAAAAAGCAATCAAACATGCAAATCGATAATGAAAGGGAATGAAGGAAAACAATGAACATGGGAAATTAATGAAAATTAAATAATAAATGTTAGGGGAATAATAACAAGGGATTTATAATTTGTGAAAAATGTTATAAATGATAGGAATCATGAAGAATTTCATGTTCATAACATATGTCATTTTTCATTGTAAATCAAATCAACCATATATTTTTCACTTCTGAATACTTATTAATGATTTTACACAACATTTATGTATGCCTGAATTATTTATTCTATTCACCCAATACTTCCAAATCAAACAAACCTCTCATATATCTCCTCTTAACCTATTTTAACCAATTACATAAATAGGGGGAGTACTTCATGAATTTTAAATGAAATATGTTTTGGAAACTTAGGAATAATTTCTTGAAAGTGATATATGATGTGGGTATAATTTCCTACTCATATAAAAAAAATTCATCCATATATTATACCTTTAATATTTTGCCACACATGCATTATATATTTATATTCAACAACTCTAAATTCTCAATCTATGCTCGATTTTGTAATTAAAAATTATTTCAAAGGCCAACTAATAAATAAAATCAACCAACATTTATTTAAAGAAAACCTAGCTTCCAAATTTATGGCCATTCAAGTCTGTTGCAAAGTTTGTTGTATAAGCCAAAATCAATTTAAAACTATGGTCATAGGGTATAACTTTAGTTTAAAACAAAGTAAGCATGGAGTTGTAGGTATTTTTTTTCCACGAAATAAATGGTCCCATCTTTGATGGGTTACTCAAGAACTTGACCTGAATGGATTCATAAAGTGCATGATGAAGAAAACTCAAATATCCATAAAAAAATTATAACCCTTGCAAATATTAGCAAGATTCGAACTCGGGCGACAAAGGGTATTTGAGCTAATAAGGAGAATAGAGAGTTAATATTATTTCCACCTAAAGAATTAAAAGGAATGAAGCCTTATCATTTGACCAATAATAGTAGCAAGGATGAGTCATAATATATGCATGACTCTATAAAAATAAAATTGAGCCAAAAATATTTTCCACAGAAAATTTCACTTTATATTAGTTAAATAATAAATTGTTTCCAGTACATAGAAAACCTTCACCACCATAACCAATATATACATAGGATATCTTAGTAGATATCTAATATTCTTACTATCTTCCCATCCCACAAAATATGCAAACTGACTATCAAAATAGCCCTCCCAAAATCTACAAAAAGATACAGTTCCATACAAACATCATTACAAAAGTATATATCATCAGGACAAGTTCTCATAGTCCACAGAAAAGACAAAAGCAGCCCAACACCTAAAAAATATCAATATACAGTAGAGGACCCTCATGTTCCTCAAAACTTTGAAAATAGAACATTTTCCCTGGTTGTTTTTGAATAACTTGTTTAGATAGGTTGTCCGCTTCAGAATTTTCATCCCTGTAAACATGCTCAAAAGAGATATGCTAAAAAAATTTAATAAGTTCAACCAATCTATCCTTCCAACATTCCAATGATATCACCTGTAGACGTCCTTGTTCTCGAAGCCAATTAATAACAATCATTGAATCTCCCTTCACCTGTAAATCATTTATAAAGAGCCTTGAAGCTAGAGTCAAAACGGCACAGGCTCCCATCAATTCGGCCCTTGTGTTAGAGCATGGGCCACAGTTTAATGTCCACTTGAAGATGCAATTATCCCATGTCTTGATAATACCACCAGCCCCACTGTTGAGTCCCGTGGCTTCGACAGCCCCATCAAACCAGCCAGTTGTACCTTTTACTTCGTTCTTTAAAACTCTAATCCTCATAGCCAGAACTTTCACCTTAGTAGCATATGAATCCAGTGCAAAAGCTGCCAAGGTAACTACTCTAAAAGCCGAATGATTTTTGTCTTCGAAAATTGAAAAGTTGCGATCCATCCAAATGAACCAGCAGACATAAAAGGGTAAGGTGGGGTGTCAGTTTCTTCCATCAAACCAATTATTAAAGAATTCTACGAGTGAAGATCCAGCCCATGAACCCACTATATTCTGATGATAGTGGAGAATTTTCCAAACTATGTGTACAAAATAACAATCCACGAACAAGTGATAGGCTGATTCCCAATTCTGATTACAAAGCACACACCAGCCTGATCCATTAAAACCATGATGTTGGAGGTTCTCCCATGTGATAATATTATTCTCCACAAGCATCCAAATAAAAATTTTCAATTTCAAAGGAAAATTCCATATCCACAGATTCCTCCGCCACCCCTTTACAACACAGAAATGTTTTCTTCTCTCAGTCGCCTCATAAATATTTTTTACAGTTATAACTCTAGAAGCGTTACCTCCCAACCATCTGAGTTCATCAGGTCATCTAGAAAGAAGAATCCCATTATGTATAAGTTCCTTCCGAAAACACATCCACTCAAAATAAATTTGCCCACCCAGCCCCAAATCTTCACTGGTATGCCACTTAGATCCAGTTATACTCGGACGTTGGTCATAGCAAGCCTGAGAGAGAAAGTACACTCCTCTTCGATTTAATTCAAGGATTAATTCATTTGTAAGGATAGATTTATCACCCATACCCAGTATGTAATCTCTTCCAACCAGAATTGAATCTCCTGCACCAGGATACCATGCAATCCAATGCAACAGAATATGAATTGATTTTAGTAAGTACTTACATACATGAGAGCCTATTGTCAAAGAAGTCGTGACTGTCCTGAGCCATCCCACAACTGAGCAACATCTGAGATACTTCTCTATGATAATACGATGACACATATATTCTTTCATTAATACTCTCCATAAGGTATTGGTTGCCATAGCCATACTAAAGCTATGGAGATTCCTCAAGCCCCATCCTCCATACAGTTTTGGCCAAGCTAGAAGTTTCCAATTGAAAAGATGGATTCTTATTTTATTTTTAGAACCAGACCACATAAAATTAAACATCAATTGGCATAGATGATTCAGAATCAAAGATGGAATATTTGATAAAGAAAGCCAGTAGACTGGTTGACTTTCCAATACCGCTTTAATTAACACAAGCCGACCTCCAATAGACAACCATCGGTTACACCAATGGCTAATGCACTTTTCAAATTTATCTATGACCCAATTCCAATCATCAACATTATACCTATCCATCTTTAAAAAATAACCAAGATACTTAAAATCAGAAGCTAAAGAAAGAAAGTTGTAATCAAAATAAGGCTTGTAGGAATCCAGAATAGAAGGTTGAATGTTGTAATGTAGAAAAGATGTTTTGTGGGCATTAATCAACAAAACAGATGCCTCACAGAAGATATTCAGAATTATTTTTATCTCCATCCATTCTAATAAAGAGGCCTTTGTCATAATAATAATATCATCGACAAAAAGAAGGTGGAGGACTTTAATAAACCTTGAAACTTTTGTACCTATAATGTTACCTTTTGCTTGGCTATGTTTTAGTGCCAGACTCAGACCTTCCATAACAAGAATGAAGAGAAGGGGAGACAAAGGGCACCCTTGTCTTAGCCCTCTGCCACTATTAAAAAATTTAGTAGGCTCACCATTGCTTAAGATAACATAAGTTGCAGAACTAACACAGCCCATGATCCATCTTATCATCGATAGTCCAAATCCACATTGCAAAAGAACCAGTCGAAGGTAATCCCAGCTAACACATTCGTAGGACTTCTTTAAATATATCTTCAGGATTAATGCTTGTAGGTTTTTCTCACAAATACTATGCATAGATTCCTGGGTCATCCCAAGAGCATCTGTAATTTGCCTCCCCTTCAAGAATCCAACTTGTTCCTCCGATAATGCATGGGACATAATGGGCCTTATCCTTTTTGAAATAATTTTATAACATAAATTGCATAGAGATGTCGGGCGAAAATCCACGAAGGATGTTGGACCATTGACCTTAGGAATTAATGCGATGAAGGTCGAGTTCAAAGATCTATTTTCTTCTCCTGTTAGACAAGAATCCTCCACAACCGCCAACAGATCATTAGCTGCCAAGTCAAAATAGTTGATAAAAAACTCAATCGTCCAGCCATCGAGGCCATTAATGTTATCCTTAGTGAAACCCTTAATAACTTATTTAATTTCCTTTGTAGTACATGGGCTCTCAAGAGAAATAACCTCCTCCTCATAAACAAACCTTTGATACAACCCAACATTTTCTATTTGTTCTTCATTGATAATATGATCTGATTCTTTAAAAAAGTTGCTAAAGTGTCTGACTGCTTCACTCTTTATAGCCTCCTGCCCTTTGTGAACCCGATTCAATTCATCCGTGACCTCCCACAAATGTTTTTTGTTGCGCTTGAAGCTAGCATAGTGGTGAAAATATGAAGTATTTTTTTCACCACTCTTAATCCACATAGCCCTGCTCTTTTCACGCCAACGCTCATCTTCTATTGTTCCAAATATTTGATTCGAGAACCCCTATCAAGTGAAATATCATGAACTCTATTGTGCAAGGAAAAATCCACAATTTCCTCTTCTATGGAAAGAAGTATACGTTGTTCATCATATTTTATTTTTTTAATCCAATCCTTTACCTGAAACTTGAGGGACTTCAATTTCATAAACAATCTGTGTCGTGGCCTTTCCAATGTAGAAAGTTCTTGGTTATTCCAAACTTCTCAAACCAATCGGTCAAACGATACTTCTTTCATCAAATCTGGATTGAATTTGAAGGGGTAAGCAATTGTATTAAAGCCAAAATCCAAATGAAACACGATTGGCGTGTGGTCTGAAATATAAGGAAATTCTACCCAAGAACGGAATCTGACAGAGTCAACAAGGAGAGAGTCATATACACAAACTCTGTCCAATATTTTTTGTATATTCTCCACACCACTACGACCATTTCACCAGGTGGGCATGACTTCTGGAGGTTTAATGTCAACCAAGTGATTCTTTGACAAAATATTTTTGAAAAAATATGCCAAGGAATCCGACAAAGTTGTCGTCCCCCATACTTTCACCGAGCCCAAGGATAAGTTCAGTGTAGAATTCCTGCAGAAACCCCAATAGATCTAGAATTCTAGTTAAATTGAACACATGCAATTTGTTGATATTCAAGAGATGAGAGAAAGTTTTTGCTCCATAAATCAGAGAATTATATTAATAAAAAATGAATATACATGAG
>ML776907.1:484663-514433 GCA_009831015.1 Picea engelmannii | reverse complement strand
TTCTCTATGTGGCCAAATTAGGTGAAATAAAGTGTAAATGAATGTATTAACCAAGATCTAGGAGTCTAAACTAGGTATAAACTAATGTAAGTTAGGGTTATTCTCCAACACCCCCCCTTAAGCCTAACTGTAATGACAAAAAAATTTGAGTCTCGACAACTTGGCCATTTTAGGTACTCATTACATAAAAGAACTCCCCATGAAAAGAGAAAAGAGGGAAAACCTCTTTGGAAACCCCCCCCCCCTCCCAACAAAAGAGGAAAAAAAATACTGAGTGGCCAAAAGTGACCTACTCAGTTGTCTCCACCACTCCAAGCATAACTCTTAGTTCTGAAAATTTCTTTTCAATGAAGGACTTGGTGAAGATGTTTGCAACCTGTTGCTTTGTGGGGAAGTACTATAGTTAAATGACTCTATCATGTATCATCTCACATATGTAATGCATGTGATGAACTTCCCATCTACGAGAAGCGACAATGGCGAAAACTAGTTGAATGGAGTCCATTTTTGCAACAGGTGCAAATGTCTCTGTGTAGTCTATGCCATGTACCTGTGAGTATCCTTTTGTGACAAGTTGAGATTTGTAATTTCTTATCTCACCATCTACAGCAATATTTTTTCAATATATCCATTGGCATCGAACAAGCTTTCTTCCTTTTGGAAGTGGAACCAAGTTCCATGTGTTGTTGTCCATAAGAGTAGAGTACTCTTCATCCATGACAGCCTCCCAAAGTGGGTTTCCAGCAGCCTCAGAGTGTGAATGTGGATCTGAACCAAGTTTAATATAGCAATGTATGGGAAGCAAATGTTTTGTGGCAGCCAGGGCTTGAGGAGCCCCAAAAAACTGTGATCTAGTTCTTCTTGTATCCATAGGATCACCGACTAGTTCACCCGCATCTTGCAGGGTTTTCTCTGCCCAAGTTGGAAACTTGGTTGGAGCAGCCATGACATGCTCCTCATCCTCTATATGAGACCCAAAATTATTCTCTTATGGATTCTTTGAAGTGCTTGAAGAATTTTCTGACTCCTCCTCATCAGTGACAACAAGCGGTTCCTCGGCAGGGTCTTCTGAAAAATCATGCAGGGATTCTTCTTCAAACTTTACACTTCAAGCTAGAATGAACTTTTCAGTGTGAGAGTCTAGAAATATATATCCTTTGACACCTTCAAGATATCCAAAAAATATTCATTCAACACTTTGAGGCCCCAAAGCCTTCCTCTTATCTGTCAGAATGTGAGCCCATGCTAGTGAACCAAAAATATGAAAGTGCGACACTTTCGGTTTTTTACCGGTCCAACATTAATAAGGAGTGGTGCCTTTGAGTGATTTGTGAGGAACTTGGTTCTGAATGTATGCTGCAAAATTAATAGCTTCATCCCATAGATTTTGATCTAATTATTTCGAGTGTAGCATACAATTGGCCATCTCTTTTAAGGACCGGTTTTTCCTCTTTGCAACACCGTTTTGTTGTGGTGTATACTGCACTGTGTGTTGTAGTTGTATACCTTCATCAATAAAAAGTTGTTGCACATATTTTTTGACATACTCCCCCCCATTATCAGTACAAAGTATCTTAATCTTACACCCAGACTCATTCTCATCAAGTGCTTTAAATTCTATAAGGCATTCAAATACTTCCGATTTTAATTTCAAAAAAAATACCCAAGTAAAGCGAGAGAAATCATCTATGAAGGTGAGTACATATCGAGCCTTACTAATTGAAGGTTGTGGGAATGGGCCTGTGATGTCACTGTGAATCATCCCAAGAGGTGAAGAATCTCTCTGTGCCTTCCCTTTGTAAAACTTTTTCTCTGGATGCTTGTCAAGAATGCATCCTTGACATACACCGCTTGTGAATTTAATAGCTGGCAATCCTTCTACCATGTTTTCCTTGTTGAGTCGATGCAAGTAATTATAGTTTATATGGCCAAATATTTCATTCCATAACCTACTGATATCATTATATTGTGACAGAAATATAGTGCTAATATATTTAGGAACAAAGTGGAAGAATAAATACAAACGAGAACCGTGATCTGCAATTCCATGTGCAAGTTGTGAGCCTGTGGAAATGTCGGTAATCACTGCGGAGTACGGATTGAACTCCACCTTCCTTCCAGAGCCAGAATGAGTGATTTGATATATCGAGAGAATATTTTCAGACAGCGATGGAACATGAAGCACATTTTTGAAGCAGCCCCCTTCAAGATCAACAATTCCTTCTCCGCACACCTTTGCAGGTGTGGCATCTCCCAAGTAAATTGGGGATCTGGTGCTTTCTTCGATGGAGGAAAATTCATCCTTTGATGCATACATATGGTTCAATGCACCTGAATCAAGGATCCAAGATGATGGAGTGGATGTGACATCCATTAAATCATGACCATCTCATGCTCTCCCTCCTGTTCTGTTATCATCTTTCTTCTTTGCATTTTCGGGCACCGTGAAATTGTGTTGCTGCAATTGCTTAGCCATCTCATCGTTAGTCTTCCTCATGCAATTTTCTTCGGGATGAAAAAATTTAGAACAGTAGCTACAAAGTGTTCTTTCCTTATTCTTCTTACCCTTAGGCTCATAAGAGTTATCTGAATATTGTGTGGATCTCTCCTTCTTCAATTCAGGAAATTTACCCGTTCCTTTTTTCTTATCTTTTCCACTGCTCTTTGGAGCATTAGTAGCCGCAAGTGCTTGGTTCTTGGAATGCTTGATGGCACCCATTTAGACTAAATTATCTTTCTCTTGAGTCAATTATGCAATGAAATCATTCAATGGAGGCATTTTCCATTTTTCCTGAGTCAATTTAGATGCTTGAAAAGATGACACAAATACGAAATATTTAGGGCCTAATTTCGAGAGAATTGAAAGGATGAGTTGTTCTTCCTCTTTCGTGACTCCACATGCATTAAGTTCAATGAGGAGGGATTTTAAATTGGTGAATAATTCTTGCAGGTTTCTGAAATGAATTGGACTTAGGGATATGATTTCATTCTCCGGTTGATGCACTCTCATTGCATCCTGCTTGTCGAATAGTCCTTCCAATGTGGTCCAGACCACATCAGGAGTAGTGGCTATACTGACATGAAAGAGGAGATCTATAGAAATTTATAGGCATATCAGCCCAATTGCTTCATCTAATTTATTGAAATACTTTATCTTCTCTTCTGCAGCAGTCAGTTCTTTCTCCGTTCCCATTGTTACCCGGTAAAGCCCTTTGCTTCGGAGGAGCAGAGAGATCTCTATCTTCCATTCGAAGTAATTGAAAGGATTTAGAATGAGTTTTGTGGGTTGAGAGAGATGATCCATTGCTGCTTGTTTCACCTCTTGATGATCTATACCTACAAATAAAACCGTGTACAATCCACTAGATTCAATCTAGCTCTGATACCATGTAGAATTCCTACATAAACCCCAATAGATCTAGAATTCTAGTTAAATTGAACACATGCAATTTGCTGATATTCAAGAGATGAGAGAAAGTTTTTTCTCCATAAATTAGAGAATTATATTAATCAAAAATTAATATACATGAGCAATCATACTCAAAAAGAAGAGAGGAGGTGAATATATAGAATTTCCAACATAGAAATTCTAGTCAAAAAAAGCTAGAAATAGCTAAAATAGGTGTCATAAGCTAAGGGAGACCACATAGTTGAACCTATAACACTAAAGATACATGTCACACACTCATTAATGTCCACAAGAGTCAATTGATGTGCATTAGCTCACTTAAGCTCACTTAACTGACAAGAGAAGTAGTTCCAACTCACTTAACTGACCCGAAATAGTAGTTACTAATAATAGTAACGGAAAAAATCATTAATTAAGGAATAAATCTCTCACTCAAAGAGGAGGTTCACATTCCCCAATAATAGATGATTTTTTGCATGGGAGAGTTGGAATAAATCAAGAAAATCAAGAATAAATCGAGAAAATCAAGAACTGAGAGTTGAATCTTGATCTAAAATTAGTAGTTTTTCCTAAAATCTAGGGATGAGGCGCCCTTCTTATATGTGTGGCCAAATTAGGTGAAATAAAGTGTAAATGAATGTATTAACCAAGATCTAGGATTCTAATCTAGGTATAAACTAATGTAATTTAGGGTTATTCTCCAACATTTAGATCGCCAGCCAGAATCAAATTAGGTGGAGCTAAGAGCCCAGCAGCATCCACCCGCTCCCAAAACTACCTTCTCTCTGAACACAGGCCATAAAAATTAATAAAGGTAAAACTCCTTTTAGTCGGGATGAATGTACATGTCAGTAATAGTCCACCAACACAAATAAAAGGGTTTATATTAAAAAAATTCAGGTCCCATGTAGAAAGAAGTCATCCTGACTTCCCAATAGCATTGATTGCACAATTCATCTAAGACGGACACAAATAATTCATGAAAATTATTGCATTTTATTCTGCAACTAAAGTCTCCTGAAGGAAAAGTATACTCAGATTTATTAGTTTCATCAATCTCCTCAAAGAAGGCAGTTTAAGGGGGCCTCCCACCCCTTTAATGTTCAGGGAGATGAGGATCATGACTTAGCCCTGGCCAGGGATTTCATGCCTCTAAGCACCCCTGAGTCTAAGGTAGTATCAACTTGTTGTTCCACGACCACGGGTAAAGTAACTTGATTCTTCCTAGCACTATGCATCTTAATCGAGGATATTTCTTGTCCCAATCCCCTCAACCACCCCATAGTATTACACTGACCATTATCCCCCAATGGTCGGTTAAGGTCCCTAGCAACCTGGGATACATCTACTTGCACTTCTAATCCCCAATAGGAGGTTAAGGGTGTAGTAAGTAGAGAAGTCTTTTCGACCAAGTTCTGAGATGTGGAATCAAGTTCCGAAGAAGATATAGACACCAGTTGTGTCAAGTTCAAAGAATATATCGTGGAAGAAATCACTAAGGAAGGGTTAGAAGAAACATGGGGGGGATCAAGGTATGTATCAATTAACGAGGGAGAGGCCAATAAGTCATGACCTTCTAAAAAATATTGGCCAATCTATACCCCTGAAAGTAAAACATCCCCAGCAACCACAGAAGGGAAAACATTCATAAATGATGTAACCAAGAAATCTCATTTCCATAAAGACAGTTTCAGAAAAAAATTTGGACAACAGGATTTAAGCTTACCTAGAAAAGAGTTTTTGTCCAAAGTTGGGTCATCATCCAAGCAGACTGTCACTACATCACCCTACACATCTGGTGAATCCTCCGACATATATTCCAAAGGAGGTTCAGTATCTCAGAGGTCTTCAATGGAGTAATCGCTAGCACCGAGAGTGAAATATTTGCGCAGGTGTCCCATCCTTCTACAGTTTAGGCACCAGAAAGGTAGGCCTTGATAATCTAACTTTTGTATCACAACCTGTCCATGCCACTCAATATCAATACTATCCATAAGTCCTGCGTGCAAATCCAGTTCTAAAAGAATGTGAGCCATGTGCTTATCTTCCAACCATAAACCCACTTCGTCCAGCTTTAAAAATATCCCTAAAAGATTACCTATAGCCGATAGAGCAGTTTTATTCCAGAGATTGAGCGATAACCTAGGTAGAAGTACCCACACATGTATGTAGCTAAAATAATCCTTATATGGATCAAACCTTGTCCTCCACCACTTCAACATCAAACTTCCCCCTTCAATATCCCAAAACCCCCCTCTAATGAGCTCAACGTCCTCCGGGATTTTAAAAATCAACCCAAACCATCTACAGGGGAGTATGGAAAATTCAGGAGAATACCTGATAATGGGAACCCATGCCTTCTTCATCCATTCCCCAAGGGTGATGGTCGACCTTGTCTTGTTTGTAATTCTTCCAACAAGAGCACACAAAGATAACCTACAGGTTTCATCTAAACCAACATCCATGCCTATCACCAGGCATCTATGCGACTTTTTTGGTTTCCAGGCTCTGATTGATCTCCTATGGTTGTTATCTTTCACACACAGTACCTCTCTCGGCGTTCCTATCCCATCCTTATCCAACTGCTTTGAGCAAATTTCAGGTTGTATAACATTACCTGTCTGAGCCACAACGAAACAGTTATCAGCCTTTACCTCCTTCCCTCGCTTCTCCACACTACTAAGTCCTGGTTGTTTTGAACCAGAGAGATGGTTTCCTAGAGGGACTAACAACAAAGGCTTGTGAGGTAGACTACTAGTCGGTAATGATGCAGGTGAGTTATTTGGTGGTTGTAAAATTGCATTTAAAACTCCACCACCCTTATTTAAGTGGCATAACTCATCCATAGTCTGGAAGAGATCCTCCTAATCGCAAACCTCCTCATCTAGGGTTCCCATCATATTAATTTCCTGTGTTAGCCAATCCCGACAAAAGTCTTCAGTCCTCTACTCTTCCACTCATCCTGTACATAGTAGGACCCCCAACTAACTATTCCCGAGGGATAATACGACAAAAGAAAAGTTGTTAATGATTTATGGAATGATCCATTCATTCATTAATATCAAGCCTCAGGAGTACCATTGAGCCAAAAGTATACCAACATTCCAAACTCAAATACGAGCTTGAAGCATAATATGACTTGCAAAAATATCATATTACATGCTACTAAAACACTTGAAACAAATGAACATGGCTCGAATCAAAATATAGAGAGTATTAGACCATTGCTAAGTCCTCATTATTTTCAAAAATAAACACTATAAACCAAAGTTCGAATTCAGATAACAAACTCAGTATAATGAAAAATGTTTTGAGTAACCTTTATGTTGTTCGCACAAAAATGAATTTCCAATATTATTATTCAAAATTGTGCTCAAAAGAAAAATCCATTATACCGACAGGAATTCAATGCAGAACTTGGACTTAGAAAAAGAAAATAACTTAGTCAAATCAATTTCCAACAATGGGCATACTGTATATGAATCCCATTTAAACCCTGACCAAGACTCAACATATACCCAATATGAGTTCGACCCATAATTTCTTAGCCATACAAAATAATTTGAAATATTTTTAATGTTGGATGTACTAATCAGTAAAAAAACCTGTACAAAAGTGAACCCAGGTTGAATCTAATAAATTGTTACCAAACATGGGTTCAACTCATTTCACTTCGAGAGCCATGACTAATAAATCTTCAGGGAAATGAAATGTGAAAAAAATGAATTGAGAAAATAACACATTCAACAGAGGGCATGAAAAAAATCATTTTCTTTTCCTTTGCAAACATAAACCATCAAACAACACTCACAACATTTCCATTTAAAGAGAGAAAATAAGGGAGAGGGATCCAAACACACTAAATACTAGTCGAAAATAGATCCAATGCTAACTCATTACTTTGCAAAACACTTCCAAGAGATGTTCAACATACTAGTGACTGCATACCTTTCCTAAAAGTTTTTTGGTACTAGTTGTTTGATGTTGAAATGGTTGTCGGAAACACCAAGACCACAGTTTCTCAAATCTGAGCTCAATCTCTCTATCCACAGACCCAACTGAATGAAATGACCAAAACCCAAAGAAGAATGAGATGGTAAAACGCATGATTGTGGGATTAAATGCCCACATCCTTACTATTCAATACATGGACAACCCATCATGTCTCCATTCAAAACCTCATACCCCCAACATAAATCACATATCAAACAAAACCATATAACTTATGAAAACTCAACACATAATGTTAAATGAAATAAACCTTGAAACTGATGTTATATGCTATGTAACCTCGAAACAAGTGATACTATATATCACATCAATTCATATAATTTTATACCATACATGATTGTTGACTCATGCAACTATGAAACAAATGAAACCATATAACTTATAACTCATGCCATGAGAGCCTCATCAAAACTAAGTCACATCACCATATACCATATCAGCTCACATAACTTTATACTATGCACTATATCAACTTCAAGGTCTATGCCATTTTCCAATTACCTTCAATCATGTCACCTCAATGTTATACCCTTTGACAACCATATCAGTACGTATATCCATACGAAAAGGCCAAGGTTTTTACCTTCTTGTATAGTATAATGATATACAATATTCTATTCAAATTATAGACCTCATACCACTATATAGTATATGGTTTGTAACACTTCACCTTGACATGAATATTGACACATTCACATATATGCATATCAATCTTCAAAAGCAAAGTATATATCAAATAAAATTTAAAAGTTTATAATCCTCAAGGTATAAACATATTATGCTTTGAAATGTCATAGCATAAGATTTTCATTATACATATAAACATAGAACCAACCCTTTGCAAATTTATTTGATGAGTGCCATATTAATGTTTCCATGATGCTAAAGAATGAAACAGAGTTAGCATAACTTGATATTTCCACAAAATTATGTATATCATTTATGCAAAAAAGAATTTGCATCACCAAACCATGTGTAATGTTAAACACCATTGAACCTGAATCGATATACCATTACTTTAAAGCATCATATCTGAAATGAAATCACAATTGATATGATCATATGTAATCATGCTGAGAGAAATGCTATGCTTGAAAATAGTCACTTATATGTTTTCTTCTAGGGGACTCCACCTATTTATTATTTCATAATAAATGTATATAGGATTTTCAATAATTTAAAGGATTTAATAATATGTGAAGAATTTTTTAGTCACATATGGCGACTCCATAGGGTAGTGTATTTCCAATACACTAGAACTCAAAATTTTTGTTTTTTCTTTTTTTGAATTTATATTTGCTGATTGTTTCTTCTTCTCTGGTAGTTCAACAAAAATTTCATAAAACAATTATGATATTCTCTTAATAAAACACTCATGGAGGGTAGAATGGAAAAGTAGAATATATGAAAATATATATGATCACCAAGTCTCAACGTGATAATTTGATTGGTTTGGAAAATACTACACAAGCAGTGTTGCAGACAAAACTACAATTCAATCATCTTTGTTGTTTGTATTCTTTGATTTTTCCAAGACAGATTAATCATATTTTTGCAATCCAATGAACATAAATGTAACTTTATTGATCTGTATTTTGACCAAAATATAAAAAATCAAAATAAAAGAAGGGGAAAACAAAAACCAAAATGAGAATAATAAAAACAAAAGATGTACAAACTGAAAATAAAATATATACAAGAAACGTTGTCAATGAAAACAAATCAACCAGATTCAACATAGTATTTCACATGTGAACCATTAGTTGTGTAAGAAAATAATCATCCATTTGTGTATTTTAGTAAACGAGAGTTGTTTCCAACAACAAAGGCAATTATGTAAGGCCCTAGCCATAAATTCTGAAACTTAGAATGCTTACCTTTATCAACATGAGAAGAATCCCATAATAAAACTTTTTCATCAGCTGTAAAAGTAGATTATTTATCCTTCTTATCAAAATATTTCTTAACATCATGCTTTCTCTTTTTAATATTTTCAATAGAAAATATCCTTTGTTCTTCTAAAGAAAACAAAACATGTATTCTTTGAGGGATATTGATAGAGTTCAATTCTTCTACCTACAATGCTAATCTAAGGGAAGTTATTTCAAGTTCCACGGAGATTATTGCTTCTTGGCCATATAATAAATGAAAAGGAGTATGGATAGTACTTGTTTTTGTGGTGCTATGGTCTACCCATAATGCATGGTTCAGTAAAATATGTCACTAGTGAGGTTTATTATTTATGATCTTCATGAGAATTTTGACCATATTTTTTTTTGTTGATTCAAATTGCTCATTTCCTTGTGGATAATAAGTGGATGAAGTGAAATTATTCACCCCAAATTTATTGAGAAATTAGGTTAATTTTGCAAACGTAAATGATGGTCCATTATAAAAAATTATTTCAATTGGAAGACCAAAACGAAAAAAGATATTTGACTCTAAAAAGAAGATTATTTGCTCATCCCGTGCATGTTTAAGAAGATATCCTTCCACTTCCTAAAGTAGTATGTTGCAGTGAAAATGAATATATGAACAACATAATATGAGGGGTTAATAGGTCCAATGAAATCCAATCCCCATTTAGAAAAAGGAAATTCAAGTAGAACTAGTTGCAAAGGCATAGCATAAAACTTTTCTTTACCAACAAACTTTCGACATTCAATACAAGATTATATGAATCTCTAAAAACTGAAGGCCAATAACAACCATTTCTCGGAATTTTGTGAGCAATGGATTTGGAAAAAAACATTTCCACCAATGTAAAATTTTGAATCTATTGAGCCATGATTTTCTTTTAAACTCCTTTGGGTTGTTGTATCATCTACACAATGTAACAACAATCCATTAGCAGCCATGTGGAAAATTGTTGTGTTCAAGATTAAATATTTAGAGGCCTCAAGTCAAGTCCTTATATGTTCGTGATATTCAATATTATCGAGACATATTTCATATTTCAAATGATAGATTATATCCCAATACCAAGGATATGCTACTAAATCAATATTTCCATATTCATCCAAAAATAATGCAGACAAGGCATCCTCACTATTTTTAGAAGAAATTCCTAGTTCAGGGTGTTGAGCTAGGTGTAAGGATAGATCACATCCCTTAATAGTATTGGAAGTTATAATCATGAAATCATGTTCCTGTATCTTGGCAATGTTTTTGAAAGTGGAAATTTAATTGTAGGTAAAGGGACTTTTACTTGAGTATGCTTGCCTAAGATAAAATGATGGAATTTTTCAATAGATTTAACAAGATAATAAGTGCATTTTTCAATTAAAGTATATTTGAATTCATCATCAGATAAGATTTGACTCATGTAAGCTATTGGTTATTGTTGGCAAAAAATTGGAGACCAAGTTTCTTAGAGGTTACCAACAAAGGTAATGTTGTACTCTAGTAGCACTAACATATTCAACCTTCCACAAGGGAAGGAGGTCTCACTCGAAGTGCAACCGAGACTTATGTGGAATAAGTTGAGTTAGTGAGGACACACCATCAAATATGACGTATAACAAGATGGAAGATTCATACTTAAATGCGAAAGATCATATCATTATAAGTCTAAACCAGGTTAAGCATTCGATAATCCGAGTCTCACAGCATAAAGATATGAGCATACATGACAAAATCTTGTGAAATAGTATTACAAGTAGTAATTGCACAAAACATGGTAGGTTACACATAAATAATATCATGCATTCATCCATATCGCAACAAAGTTTTGTATGCCTGAACAATCCAATTGTGTTATCATATCTCACAATGGCATACATAGAGTAGGTACTTCATATTACAACTTATACAATAGAACTAAGATTATCTTGTTCGATTAGAAAACTAGGAAACAACAAAAGCACTCACATCTAGGAAAATACAATCGTGAGAATAAGCCAATAGAAATCAACAATTTACAATTAGGAAGAAAAAAGTAACAAGTAAAAGCTAAGTTACATAACCCTTTCCTGTTACATTTCCCCCAATTTATATCATTCCCTTGGATGTTTATTAATTTTTCTTCTATGGTTTAATGATTCTGCTTATGTTGCTTTCTCGCTTCTCCTTTTCCTGCACTTAAAGTTTCTAGACCTTTATGCTTCTTCCTCTAGCTAGCATATGATCTGTATTCACTATTGGCATGTTGGTAGTTAGATTTACGCTCAGCATAGATACTTTCCTATGCTTCTAGCCTTTTGTTTCCTTGCTATGATTTCCCGAAAAACTGTGATCTTTCCGCAAAACTGAACATTCTCTAAAACGAAGGGCCCAACAAGCCTCGACCACAATCTTTGACTCATCACGAGTCAACCTTCTATTGTTTTGTTGTGGTCTCCTTCAAATGAAGGGACCAACTATGGTACAATTGCAAGGGTTTGTTAATATAAATTTTCATAGTGTGACACATGATCCTACCATTTCGTTTCCAAAATCACAGCACTCGCAATAAATTCATGCGTGACATTAACATTTGGAACCTCGAGCTTGGTTTCCAATATAGAATTCCACTCTGTGATAACAAGTGAGTCCAACTGTTGAAGTGGAATGTACTCATCTTGAACTGCAGGCTTGAACTACCGAAGTGTTGTCTTTGTAGCTCTGGTAACCTCATCCATGACATCCAACCAATCATCCTCAACTTGTACCTCATAAAACTTAGTTGATTGCTCGATAGGGTCAGCAATGGCTCGGGCTTATCCATGCATCTATTTAAGCCTAATGTGAAACTCTTCGACTGGATTACTGCGTTGATCCAACAACCCAACCCACCCCATGACCATATCAAAGAGTTGATGTCGTTCCTCAATATTGGCATGAAGTGAGGACTTGATATGTGTGCCCTCTTGGACTGCATATGTAAGCTTATAGAGGAGCTCTTTGGGTTTCTCTTTTTCCTTTAAATTGAACATTGTTACCTCCCATTGCAGGGTATTTGTCTTGGAGGCTAACTAGGACCATGTGCCAACAATGAGGTCAACTCTATCAAGTGGCACAACCAAAGTCATATCTTATGGTAGCTCAGGAATGACCTAGTGGAAAGAAGGCCAGAATTGAGAAAAGTTGTCGGCGATGGATGTAACAATGGATTCGACATGTACTCGCAAGTCCTGCTCAATTTATTTGGCTGTAATGGCTTCACTGAAAACCTTGTGAAAGGATTATGTTTGTTGTGTGAGGACTTGATTGGCCTATTTGGTTGTTGTGATACTCTTCTCTAGTTGATCAGTAGAAGCCTAGATCAAGTGCAAAATCTGTGGTGTGGCCCATGCCGACAACTTTCCATTAATGGAAATGGATTCCAAAAGTAGTCGTGAAGCAAGAAACTAACCTATTGTGATAGAACTCTTAAACAATATGGGGGTACCAACACCATATGGAGTAGGTGAGTGAATTTTGAGGGTTCGTGCAATTTGATTTGTGACCTCCGGTGGAAGTGTTGTAAGCACCTATGTCTTCTCCAAGTAGATCTCTAAGATAGATCATCGTTGTTGAGGATCCTGTAACAGAGGTGTAATATGTTCCTTGATAGAAGTAGTTCTTTGCACTGATCAATTATTGTCATATGAGTTTATTTCATCCTATGGAGCATCCTCATCAATCAGAACATGAGTTTCAGGACCTATCTTTAGTTATGGATGAGAGATCGTCTCAAAATTCTTGTGTTGGGGGACTAGAAGTTCCAAGATTTGAGTATAAGTGGAAGGGATTGGACCAGTAGTTTTTGCAGGTGGAGAAGTAGTGATCCAAAAAATCCTTAGATGTTAAAATAATCTTTAATACACATAAACATCTAACTTGATTTCGAAATAATAATGATCATTTGATTGATTTCATAAAACATGTGAATTTGCTTATCTATCCAAAAAAAAATTAATGATAAATAACTTGAAAAATAACTGAGAAAAATAGAAAAATAATAATATGCCACATACACAAATTTGTTAATGGATTTCACCCAACTTGGTTTATGTCTCCGAGTCCACTTCCAATCGAGACCGCTTTATTGATGTTCAAATGCTTGTGTTTTTACAATGACCTTTTTAATTGTTGCTCAAACTTAGGAACAAAGTACACCATCAAATGCCTCTCAATATTATGAGAAAAATGAGTATAAACACCGTATACTTCCCTTAATGAACCCTTTGTATTTCATTACGGTGAAAACCCAAAGTCTAGATACCTTCCTTGGCATGAACTTTCATGCACACATGCATAACTTGGCACAAAATTCTAAGAAATTGTACACTCTTGTTGTTTCATGTCTCGATCCCCGTGATGGTTAGCAGTGTCAACAAATAAAACATTGATCTAAATCCTTAAAAAGAAAATTGCAGTGAACCAAAGGAATTGGCATACAAAATTAATTGATGCATTGTGGGCTAGTAGACTTACACCAAAATACATCATAGGATCATCACTATATACATTGGTATATGGAAAAGAAGCCAAAATTCCAATTCAGTTGGAATTAAATGTTAGAAATATAACTGAGGGGGGGGGGGGTGACTCAGTTATGTATATAAGCTTGAAAATTTTCCTGTTCTTTTTTCTTTTTCTTTCTAGATTATTATTTACTTTGTTGTTGATAACTTAACATGCATAGATATACAATATTTGATCAAGCACACAGAATACAGAGAGACACTAATTTTCATGAGGAAACCCATAAAGGGAGAAAACCTCTTCTTCTTAGGATGGAAATCAAGCTCCAAATTTCATGTACATCACAGTATTTGAGCACCAACTCAAATATGAGGCTGCAACCTCTGATAGAAAGCTACAACTTGCAGAGAGCACCAACTCTTAGATTTATCTAGAACCAACTAGAAGGAAGCACCAACTCCCTGAGTGTTCCAGCACCAACTAGATGGAAGCACCAACTTCCAGTCACACAGGAACCAACTTGTATAACAGAGAACAATGGTTCTCCCTTGCACCACCCTACCACCCTGGTTTTTCTGGTTGCAACCAGAAGGAAGCTACAACTCCCTGTGTTCAAGCACCCACTTTAAACTCTAAGGACAATAGTCATCCCTAGCACCTCCCTACCACCCTGATTGAAACTTACAAAAATTTACTTACTTTCTATGTCTCTGATATGGACAGCTCCATGTCTCCTCTGCCTTCTTCAGATTCTATGCTATGTTCTACTTCTGCATCTTTCTACTTCCATGCTTTTCTCTTTTTCCTCCTGCACTCAACACCGCCTCTTGTTTAGCTTCTCTTATTCCTTTTATGATCTTTACATACACTGCATTCCTTTGCATTGCACCTCTTGTCTTCTCCTTTTCTGCTACTTACTACCACCTTCTACACTCATGCATCAGCTCCAAAAAATCACATTATCTGCATGTCTTTATCATGCCAAGTCCTTTTCATAATCATCCTGGAAACTCTTCGTCACAACTGCTCTGTGTTGCATCTCAATTCTATATATATCCTCTTCTATGTTATGCATGTCATATTTTCATCCAGTTCTCTCCCAGGTCCTCATCACAACTTTGTCACTTTACTGGCAGTTACTCACTGTCTATTCATCATCGGTGCTCGTTATCATGTGATTCCTTTTCTTCACTAGTAGTTATAGTCAGTCATTTTATTTGCTATAGCTAAATCAGTCCTAGGCCCCTTCCTTTACGTGACCATTAGCGGTGACCACATGCCGATTCAAAAATGTGATTCACAATCTTGGGCTTCAGGTATTCATCTACGAGTCACTCCGACTCTCCCAACTCTCGATCTTCGAAGTAGAGCTTAGCAACATGCTAGCTCCTCCCTTAACCTTCATTGATGTGACCATGGTTGTGACCACAAGCCTAACTTCCGATCGCTTCACAACTTCGCGTATCGGGACTTTGGAAATTTACTCACCCCTTTCTTCCAAAACCCGAACCCCAACTCTACACTTGCCAGATAAATGGTCCATACTATCCATTTGATCGAAGGTGGCGATCAAATCATGACTTCACGTGTTGGGCATTTGGATGTGAGCCAACCTTGACTCTCTCGAATTCTGAGCTCCCGAACTCTGAACTAACACCTAGCGAGCACTAGCTCCATCATTGATATGACCTTGGGAGATGAAATCATGTGACCACACGATTGTGGGCACGTCCAAAGGTGGTTTGAAACAAACTACGTTTCACCCCACAATTTACCTCAAGCCTCCATGTGTCCTTTCTCCAAAACTATGGTTTCGATTGCGGCCTTCCCTCAAATCATTAACGTTTGTGCACCTTCAATCCCCGCAATTTGACAAGACCATCGATCTCACGATCTTGATGGTGCTCCTGAAATAATGGTTCAGATCTGTCCTCTCAAGTTCTGCGGATCAGATCTAACCTTCCTAAATCAACGGTTGTGATTTACTTTGTGATCTGGGATTCGAGAGTTTCAAATATCAAACCTTGCTTTCCTCTGTATGTCGATCTTTCATAGTCGATGATCTTTGGACACCTGTCCTTCTTAATCAATGGCTCTACCTCTACTTCAGGAATTTGACCTTTCAACCAGATCAACAATTTTGTGGCCCCTTACTTGATTCAATGGTCGAGATCTCCTTCGCTACTCTGGGCTTCAACGATTTCAATTCTCAACCTTCACGCTCTCCTGGAATGCTTTTAATCAAAGTCCACAGATTCTTTCCATGTGTCCTCAAATCAATAGTCCTTGTTAACTTCAGGACTGCGGCCTTTGGGACTTTGGAGATTCTGTCATTTGTTGGTGGTGAAAACTCCCGAAGTAAATCTCTTGGAGTGACGTAACATTACATACATCACCTGTTGACCTAGAACAGGCCGAGTGGTTTCCATGTGTCACTCGCTGACATGGTATTTCACATTTCCTTGCTGACATGGTCTACCACATGTCCTTTCTGACGTGTTATGACACATGTCCTTGAATTATATGGTTGAGGCTTACATTGGGTATTTACCCAGAGTCCATAGGTTTATGCCACATATTTTATTGATCAGACAACCCAGGTTCACTTCAGATGATCTGACGCTTGAGATATTCTTCGGACGATCTGATGACTGAGATCTACTTTGGATGATATAACGGTCGAGAATTTATTTCGGCTCTTCAGCTCTCTGGGCTTCAGGGATTTCAAATATCAAACTTAAACTTCTTGAAGTGTTTTCTTCGGAGCTCACAATCAGTCGCCATGTATCCATATGTATCTCACGGTTGAAATTTACTCCAACTCTTTGGCTCTCTGGGATTCGGGTATTTTAGTTCTCAAGTTGAAATTATTAAAGTGATATTTTTCTGAAGCATAACCTCCTCATAACTTTAGACCCAAAACGAATAGGTTTGTTTGATCAAGGTCTTAGATCAACAGCTCAATCTATCTGCGATGTAGCTTTGCCTTGGATTAAATCCAATGGCTCTCCATCTTTGCTTATCCTATCCTTCCACTTAATTTGATCTGATGGCTAACGAAGATTCGGATAATCGAATTCTCAAACCTTGTGCCCTGTTTATCCTATTCTTCACTTAATTTGATCTGACGGTTGTTGGTCCTCTGGATCGGTGATCCAACGGCCACTATCGCTATTCCTCCTGAGTTTCTGATCTCTCCAACTTAGAAGGTTTTCTAAGTGTTCAAGGGTCTCAACCTTTTCTCCTCCTACGAGTCTGTCTCTTGGACCTCGTCTACACTTCTGGAAAGCGCTATCTCTTCTGAGGTTTCTCGTCTTCTTCTCTCTCTACATCTTAAAGAGTCACTTCGACACTTAGCCGAATTGTGGATTTGTGCACTTCTTTCATATCCTATGAAGTCTGAATATTTGAATTCTCATCGTTGCTTTCCTATTTTCCATCGTTGTTGTTGTTCTTTCCATCAATGACAAGAACACTCTTCCTATAAAACATTCCAACAATCTCCCCCTTTGGCATTGATGGAAACCCTAAAAGGCTGCACTATTCTGCTTATACCTCCAACTGTAGCATCCAGACCACAACGTTTTCTCCCCATTTGACATCAATTTCAAAGAAAACAAAGAGTGACTTTGCTCTCCCCCTGGTCAGATATACTAGGATCACTCTCCCCTGATCAGATAGACTAGTTAGGTTGATAACAGGGTCACGCCCAACTTCTGATGCAGATACTCAAACTCTAAGTCTGCAAGTGTCTAAATCATCCACAATACTTGGGTACAACAAGTGGTAGTTGCAATGTATTCAACTTTTGTAGTCGATAGGGAAATGGAACCTTGCTTATTTCTCAACCATGCTACAAGAGAATCTCTTAAGAAGAATGCATCTCCACTCATGCTTTTCCTTTCATCCAAGAAGTTATCCAAATCAACATTTGAATAGATTGATAATTGAAAATTTTGATTCCTAGGATACCATAGGCCAAAGTTCATTGTTCCTTTCAAGTATCTGAAAATTATTTTGAGGGCTATCAAGTGACTTTGTTTAGGTGCAGACTGATACCTTACTACCATTCCAACAACATTCATTATGTATGGATGAGATTTTCTTCATCTTCATTATTCTCATCATCTTCTTCATCTGACTTGGTGCTTATTCTCTGTTGATGTTTTACTGGAGCTTCTTCATCAATTCGAACATTAATATAGTCTACTAATTTATGCATTATTTTGTTGAAGCATTTGTATCCTTTACTGTTCGTTTCATATCCTAAGAATATACCTTCATCATCTCTACCATCAAATTTTCTTAAATTACATTCCTCCTTATCTTCCTTCAGAACATAGACATTGTTTTCAGTTCTAACCCCTTTTGTAATCATCTCTCCTATGTTCACTATTTTTACTTCACAATCCTTGGCAGTGAAAGTGACTTCACATCCTCTATCACACACTTGACTGACACTAAGAAGATTATGTTTTAATCCATCAACAAATAGTACATCTTGAGCTTTGCCTCTCCATTACTTAATCTTACTAGACCTTTACCTCTGATCTTTCCCGGAGCATCATTTCCAAATGTCACGTTTCCTGATTTACTTTCTTTGAGTGATAGGAACTTACTTTTGTCACCTGTCATATGCCTAGAGCATCCATTGTCAATATACCAGGAGTTCTTTTATCTTTGATCTGACAGCACTAATCCACACTTGTCATCTTCTTTCTTCTTCCAAACCTTGACGTTTTCAGTACTGTGATTTGAATCTGGCTTATATTTCTTTAAGAGATAGTCTACAACTTTATGTCCATAATTATGGCAGATGTAACATTATGGTTCATTGAATAAAGGATGATAATGATTGTTATGCTTAATATGCATCTTTTTCCCAGCCATCACATGATTTGTAGCTTGTGGTTGTTTGTTACTTGGTTGTCTCACACTTTGTTGTGGAATACATTTATTCCTTGGGTATCTTGATTTCTCATGTCCAAATATTAAAGAACAATTTACAACTTTGTGACCAAAGTTAGAACAGTAAAAACAATATCCATAGAAAAAATCTTTGTACTTGGAAAATGGTTGTCTTCTTTGAGCAGATTGATTTCTTCCATGCTGATGATTTCCTTGAGTAGAGGGAGTATTATTTATTTGTTCTACATATTTAGTTTTGGTACCTTTTTCTTCACTCCTTCTTGGTAGTTGATTATCTTCCTTTGTTTCTGTAGGTTTGTTGTTGTCAATGGTTATGGATTTGACAAACTTGATGGATTCTTTGTTGCTTGGCTGACCACTACTTGATCCCTCTTCATAAACCAAACTAGTTTTCAACTTTGGATTCCTTTGTTGATTCAAAATGGTGGCTAATCCTTCTGAGGCTTTAATACTTGTCATATTTTGATGATATAAGGCCTGAAATTTCTCTAGGTATTTTTTGACAGACACTACTTCAGCTTCCAATTTTTCACCTTTTGTTTTGGATTCCTTCAATTATTGTTTGAGGATGTCTTCAATCTTATTATATTCTTCTAACTTAACCTTCAACAGAGAAATTTCTTCAGATGGTTCATTGCATGTTTTCTCAAACCTCAGCAGTAACTGTTTTTTTTTTCTTTTCTTAAGTTTGAGTCTGTCAATCTCTTCTAAAGAACTCATTAGTTCCCCTTCCATATCAACCACATCTTCTTCTTCATTCATGTAACCACCTGTGTATTCATCATCAAGATCCCCCATGGACATAATCATAAAATCATTCACTTTATCTTCACAAGATGAATTGTTATCTATGTCTTCTATGGAGTCATCATTATTTGCACACAAACTTTTCTTTTTACTATATTTCTTAAATTTGTATTTCTGTTCATCATCAGAGTTCTGGTATTTTTCCTTGTGAGGACACTTAGATGAAAAATGACCTATCTTACCATAGTTGAAACATTTAAAAGGAAGTTTGCCTTGGTATTTTCCCAATCCTTTCTTTAACCTTCTCACAAAATTTGCTTCAATCTCATCTATATCGGAGTATGTGTTTTTCTCTGCTTTAAAGGATACCTCTCTTGTAGTGGATTTACCTTTGGTGATTCTCATTTCATAAGGATTTAGGGTTCCAAGAAGTTTATCTAATGTCAACGTATTGAGATAAGTTATTTCCTCTATAGCAGAGACCTTTGAATTAAATCTATCACGAAGAGATCTTAATATTTTCTGGACTAGAAAAGATTCTTCTATCATTTCACCTAGAACTTTCATAGTGTTGACAAGTTCTTCTATTTGTAAGAAGTACTTACTGATAGTTTTGTCTTCATCCATATTTAACTGCTCAAATTTTAGTATGTGAGTCTGAAGTTTTGCGTCTTTCACCTTTTTATTGCCTTCATAACTACTTATCAGCTTGTCCCACATAACTTTTGTTGAATCACAGTGCATGATTTTGAAAGTTTCTATGTGTTGCATCTCAATTCTCTATATATCCTCTTATATGTTCTGCATGTCATATTTTCGCCCAGTTCTCTCCCAGGTCCTCATCGCAACTCTACCACTACTGGCGGTTACTCACTATCTATTCATCATCAATTCTCGTTATCATGAGATTCCTTTTCTTCACTAGCAGTTACAGTCAGTCATTTTATTCACTATAGGTAAATCAGTCCTAGGCCCCTTCCTTTACATGACCACACGCCTATTCAAAAAGGCACTTCACAATCTTGGGCTTCGGGCATTCATCTGCGAGTCACTTTGACTCTCTTAGCTCCCAATCTCTGAAGTAGAGCTTAGTGACGTGCTATCTCCTCCCTTAACCTTCCCTAATGTGACCATGGGTGTAAACACAGGCCTAACTTCTGAGAGCCTCACGACTTCGCGTATCAGGACTTTGGAAATCAACTATCCCCTTTCTTCCAAAACCCGAACCCTGACTTTACGCTTGCCATATCAACGGTTCATACTCTCCCTTTGATCGATGATTGCAATCAAATTGCAACTTCGGGTGTCGAGAATTTAGATGTGAGCCAACCCTGACTCTCCTGACTTCCGAGCTCCTGAACTCCGAACTAACGCCTAGCGATCACTAGCTCCATTCTCGATATGACCTTGGGCGATGAACTCATGTGACCACATGATTGCAAGCACATCCAAACGTGGTTTGAAACAAACTACATTTCACCCCACAATTTACCTCGAGCCTCTACGTGTCCTTTCTCAAAAACTGTGGTTTCGATTATGGCCCACCCTCAACTCATTAACGTTCATGCACCTTCAATCCCTGCAATGCAATGGGACTGTCGATATCATGATCTTGATGGTTCTCTTGAATTGACGGTTCATATTTGTCCTCTCAAGTTCCGCGGATAAGATATAACCTTCCTAAATCAGCGGCTATGATTTACTTCGTGATTTGGGCTTCGGGAGTTTCAAATCTCAAACCCTTCTTTCCTCTGTATGTCAATCTTCCAGAGTCGATGATCTATGGGCACTTGTCCTTCTTAATCAACAGCTATGCCTCTACTTCGAGAATTTGACCTTTCAACCAAATCAATGATTCTGCAACCCCTTAATCAATTCAATGGTCGAGATCTCATTTTCTACTTTGGGCTTCGATGATTTCAATTCTCAACCTTCACGCTCTCCTAGAATGCTTTTAGCTGGAGTCCACAGATTCTTGCCATGTGTCCTCCTCAAATTAGCAGTCCTCGTTCACTTCAGGACTTCGGCCTTTGGGACTTCGAAGCTTTTGTCATTTGTTGGTGCTGAAAAATCCCGAAGTAAATCTCCCAGAGTGACGTAACATTACACACATCACATGTTGACCTGGCACAGGTCGAGTGGTTTCCATGTGTCACTCGCTGATGTGGTCTGACACATGTCCTTGCTGACGTGGTCTACCACATGTCTTTGTTGACATGGTTTGCCACATGTCCTTGTTGATGTGGTCTACCACATGTCCTTGAATCACACGGTCGAGGCTTACTTTGGGTATTTACCCGGATTCCATAGGTTTACACCGTGTCTTTTCTAGATCAAACAACCCAAATTCACTTCGAACGATCTAACGCTTGAGATCTTCTTCGGACAATCTGATGACTGAGATCTAATTCGGATGATTTGACGATTGAGAATTTATTTTGGCTCTCCGAGCTTCGGGGATTTAAAATCTCAAACTTAAAATTCTCGAAGTGTTTTCTCTAGACCTCACGATCTGTCGCCACGTATCCCTCTAGATTTGACAGTTGAAATTTACTACGGCTCTCCGAGCTTCGGGTATTTCAGTTCTCAACTTGAAATTATTAAAGTGATATTTTTCTTAAGCATAACCTCCTCATAACTTTAGAACTGAAATGAATGGTGTTTGTTTGATCAATGTCTTAGATAAAAAACTCGATCTACCTGCGATGCATATTTGCGTTGGATTAAATCCAATGGATCTCCATCTTTGTTTATCCTATCCTTCCACTTAATTTGATCTGATGGTTGACGGAGATTCAGATAATCGAATTCTCAAACCTTGTTCCATGTTTATCCTATCCTTCACTTAATTTGATCTAACAATTGTTGGTCTTCTAGATTGGTGATCCAATGGCCACTGTCGCTCTTCCTCCTAAGCTTTTGATATCTCCTACTTGGAAGTTTTTCTAAGTGTTCAAGGGTCTCGACCTTTTCTCCTCCTGCGAGTCTTTCTCTTGGATCTTGTCTGCACTTTTGGAAAGAACTATCTCTTCTGAGCTTACTCATCTTCTTCTCTCTCGACTTCTTAAAGATTCACTTGGAAACTTAGCCGAATTGTGGATCTGTGCACTCCTTGCATATCCTTCGAAGTCTGAATCTTCAAACTCTCGTCATTTCTTTCTTGTTTTCCATCGTCATTTTTGTTCTTTCCATCAATGACAAGCACACTCTTCCTGTAAAACATGCCAACATTAAATGCCCTGACTTATGTTGTGAACACTGAAGATATAGAAGAATTTTCTCCCCTAATAAGAATATATAATCATTTGATACAATTGGAAGAACAAAGAAATGAAGCATTGAGGAAAATGAGCCAAAGGAAGCATAGTATCAAGAAACATTTTGATCAAGGCACATCGACAAAAGACTTTCAAAAGGGAAACTAGTATGATTGTGGAATAAAGCCAAGGAAAAATAGTCTCTCCACACAAATTTGAAGCATTGTGGATTGCTCTGTATATTATTGAAAAGAGTCTTGGATACAATTCTCATTTTCTCAAAAGTATGAAAGGGACAGTGCAAATTTTTCCAGTCAACAAGAAACATCTCAGAAATTTCTTCTCTTAAAATTCTTTCAGTCTCAACCTGTACATATTTTTCTTTTCCTTGTGCATATTTTCAAAACCTTTGTTTTCTTTTCCTTTACTGACTCCATGCCCAATGGTAGAGATTCTATATTCTTGATAATCCACATGGGGATATCTTCCCACACTTCGAGCCAATTGTTTACCCAAAAGTGTGTTAATTATTTCACAAATTTTCCCTCATTTATTTCCCACACTTAGAATTTTTTTCATTTTTCCACGGGTCCATGAGTAATTTTCATCCTTGTACAAAGTTCCACCTCCTCGAAAATGCACCATTGTATTCCACTATATCCACTTTACACAAATAATTAGATTATTTTGTTCTCTTGTGGGTTCATCATATATCCATGTTCAAAGTCCAAATTTTCATAGTCTTCAAAGTGCACCCTCTTGTTTTGTTTCCCTCATATTATACCAAGACTTAGAATTTTTCTTGAAGTCCTTCACCATGGGTCAAAATGAGTTCTTTGTTTCTTTCACTATCATTACAACCCTTAGGTCTAAATGATCCTCTATACTTAGTATATTTTCAATACTTTGTTACCTCGGTGATATTCCAATACTTAGCCAAAATCTTGAAACTCTATCGTGAATCCATGTGTTCACATTGATTTCATTGTTTGTTGCACTTACCCCCATTCTTGATTGAGTTCTCGTACTTATTCGCTTTTACGATATTTCATCATAGGTATGTGGGTCCACAATCACTCCATCTTCTCTTCACATACCCCTGACCCTCCACCACCCTATGACAAATCCTTGTTTCACCTTATCACATTCTCCAATGAATATTTAATGTGCATCTTACATAGATAACAAATCGTTAACTCTAAAAAGGTCGTAATTAATGATGTTTTTTCTCGATACTACCATTCATTAATTCAAGATTGTTTCATATTAATAGCTCTTTGAACCAAAGGCTTAAAAGTATTGTATAATAAATGGGATTACTTTGATAACAACATTTTCAAAAAGGAACTACACAATAGTTTGCCTACTTCACTTAGCATGACAACCAGATGAAGAGAGTAGTTATGTGGAGATACACTCAATACTTTTGGATGAGAAGACCAAAAATTTGAGTGGTCAAGATCCTATCAATATTATTCGACATTATTTCTTCCTAAAAGAAGTTCTAATCAGGTTTTCACATCCAGGATTGATTCAAAAACTTGTGTTTCTGAAGTATTCGACTGCAAAGAACACGTTTCTTGGTGTATAGATAAGTTTGATAAAAAACAATAGATGATTCAACTTTAGGGTGAATCCCCAAATTTTTTTGGTCCTTCTATTTTTAGAAGAATGCTTAGACTTCAAGAACCAAATTAAATTTAAATGGGATGAGGCTAAAGAGTTCTTGAAGGAGAGAAATGGTGGATTCAAACTCTTGCAAGAATATCTTGAAGATTCGGCCATGATGCTAGAAAACCTATCAGTTATCCAGGTTAATTTGCTAAATGATCCCTACCGAGAAATGGAATGATTTTTTTCCATAGTGGTTGGACAAGAATCAACTACTATAATTCCTCATCTAGCTTTGTACATCCCATATTTATCCATTGATGAAAAATTAATTTTTGATTGGGTTAAAGATTGCTTCTGTTGAAATATCTTTTCAACTATCAAATTTAAGAAAGAATAAAAATTTATATATGTCCTTGTATTTAATATTTGATATCACATACTGTCATGTTTTTAAACGGTCACATTTACCAAAACATGTTAATTGCAATTGACCCAGTTCACACATGGTACCCTTCCTTATAGAAACAAAAGGATACATACCAATTTAATGAAGTGCATAATTCATGTGTTTCTCCTTTTAAGAAGCTCATCTTTGGGCCAAGTAATTTAAGATTGTCATTAGAAGAAGCAATATTTTTGTTGGTGTAGGCCTATTTTGGGGAGAAAATCCAATTTTGGAGTGCGTGCCATATATGGAGGAAAAGCAGCATGTCGAAGATGGAGGAAAAGCAACATGCCAAAAACCAAGGAAAAGCGGTGTGATGCACATGTAGACAAACCTAACCATGTTAGGGTTAGGGTTTTTGATATGATTGTAATGGCTATGATCCGATAGAGTAGTATAAATAAAGTCCTATGAGGTCTAGTAGAGGTTGGTTAATGAGCTAGAGAGTGGAAAAGGATGGTTAATGACTGAGAAATTTGGAGAAGAATGGATGTTTTAGGGTTAGATCACAGGTTGTGGAGCCTAGTGTGGTCTAGTCTCCCTCCAAGATTGAATTTGTCATATTTTTTGGTTGTAATCATGGAGAATGTAATGTGCACAATGTTGTATTTGAAGAATGATGAATAAAATAACAGAAGAGACAAATCTTTTTGGATGAAGTCCCAGGGGGGGTGAACCACAAAAACCACGATCTATTAATGTGTGTGAATGGTTATTTTACTATTGTTACAAGGAAAATCTATCCATGGATAGGGGTAAACCACAACAGATAGAAATGATTGCAAAAATCAACTATAATCTCAAATATGCTATGAACTCTAGACGTTCGATGAAGTTCACCATTGAGCACTTGACCCAAATCAATACACATGCAACTAGTCCTCAACAACCAAGAAACGCAAGCATATGGTGATAATATATAATATTAGAATATTGAATAACACAATCCATCAACATTCATGATAAATACGCCCATGGAATAATAATTCAAATATTTGTGAGATATTAATTGGACAAGAAAAGAGTATTTCTATTAAGATGTAATCAACAAAAGTGAATGAGTTACAAACTTTTGTGTCGACACGATTCAGAACCGACAAACTAAGTTCCTTCCACCTGGGCCTCCACCACTTCAATCCTCCACCAAAGGCAAGCTCATATAAGAGATACCAAGGAGTTCTCAATCAATAAGGGAAGAATTTGGGGGTTGAATGATGTGTTCATACTTAAATCACAAAGGGATGCAGACACAATGTGAAGTGGATAATTTCTCTAGAGTAACTTTTCTCTCAAGGTTGAATTCTTTCTCCTATTTTCCATGGCTTGGATTTGGCCCATTTATAGCCTTCAAGTGGAACTGAAGGGTCGATTCATAACATTTCCAATATATGGACGGTCAAGGATCATAGATCTCGTGATGTGACATGGAAACCCAACACCATTTTTTAATTTGGGGCACATTTCTCAATGTGTGTGGGCTGTAGTGGTGAAACCTGTGTATACACATGTTTTAATATAGTCAGGGCGCGTATATGTGGAAAAATTATGTTTTTAGCTCTAGTATTTTCAAACAGGGATTTCAAGTCCACATAGGGAAATGGAGACAGGCCTTCTGTGCAAGATTGCATAGGGTGAGGAAAATATTGTTATAAAAGATGCCCCCTAATGTGTGAGGTTAGAGGAGTATCTGTGATAGATGAAATACATTATAAGACCCATAAATGGAGTAATGGGGACCCGACTGGAAGAAATAGTTGTTCATTACAACCTATATTGTCTTTGCATACATGGCTGCCAATTTGAATTACATTACATATCCATGTGAAAATATACCAAACAACTGTCCATGGCCATGAATAGGAAAATACAAATGTGGTTATATTCCAAAGGATGTCATAGTCATGAACAAGGCCCAGTAGAACTAGTCTCAAAATCAATCTAAAGATATCTATATACAATGGAGTACAATTTGATCTCCCATGATCACTAAATTCACACAAGTACTGGTCCAATGGAAATATAGAAACAACTCAGGAAAGTTGTGACTATGAAATGATGTCTTCAAGTCTTATATACAATCTTCCAAAGATGCAAGTCTACATCATGTGAATAAAAGAGTTGAGGTCGAACACAATGAGACTTATTTTGATTACTGGTCATTGAGGTATACCGTTAACAAATGTGAGACAGCCTACCGATGATGGAAGTAGGTATCAAGGCACCAAGTACATTCTTACAAGTGTGAATAAAGGAGACATGGTCGAACACTTGAAGAATCCATCGATCAGAATACATTGATGTATTCCCAACTATCGATGGAGAGAGAACTTGCCACTAATGATTGCAAGCCTCTAGGTACTCATAGGACTCTAGGTATCATCTCCAGAATAGATGAGCTGAATTCGATGGAAGGAGACCCACTGAAAGGAGATCATTAAGGCATATTTCATCATTCAGCACGAGGTAAAAAGTAGGAGCTTAATGATTTGGAGGAAATTGGATGAATAACATGTTCATGAACCAATGACCATGTGCATCTTTTGCGTGTGCCATGTGAAAGTGGTACACTAAAAAGACCCTCTGAATAACAATCGATGAGGAAAATTTCTGACAAAGGAAAGGAAACCACCAATAAGGCTAATGGAATCCAATACACTGTAGGAATCCCAATGTGTGAATAGATTTCTTGTCATTGAACACAAGGGAAACCACCCATCCAATGACCAATGATGAAATGTTGACTATTGGGTTCAAGGTTACCTACCAATGAGGAAAGTAGGACTAGGGTGCGCAATAGGACTACAAATTCATGTGAATCTGAGACAAACTGAGGGTATGGATGACATGCAAATTCAAGATTTTTGAGGAATGGTTGACACAATTTGATAGACATATTTTGAACAAGATCATGAGATATATGGAAGACTCAGGAAGCATAGAATCAATGATGAAACCATGAGATGCAGGATACATCAATCAAACTCTCCATAGGGACTGGAAGAGTAACCAGTTGTGGGAGTAAATTATTTGTAACGAGTTTAGCTTACTAAGGCCATGCTAAACCCAAAATTATTATGACAAGTGGACTCACAAAGTTTGTGCTTTGCTCAAAGGTGACATGACTGCTGCCAATATAAGATAATACTCCCTTCCCACCCATCTTTTATTGTTTTTTCATAGTCAAATGAATGCTATTATATAGAGGAGGGAATGAGTGTCGCAAGTAAGAAAAACTAGTTCCAGGAGTGAAACATACCTATGCTCAATGCAAGGGGGTGCATGTGGGAGATGGACACATGGGGGAATGTTCCCTCCTGGGTATAGGGTGTCAAGTTGTGAAGGATATAAACAAGGTTGTGCTTGGTTGAGGATGAAAACCTGCTGAGGAAAACAGTTTATAACGCAAATCGAGAAATGACAATTAGCTCAATACTGCAAGCAATGGCATGAGATGCAATCACAACTTAACACCAAAAAATGTCCTTTTTCATAATATTAGTCTACTTGGATTGAAAAAGGGATAAACTTGTACCAAATAGACATCCTTTTGAATCCAATTTATGAGTGTGAAAGAGACAAGTTCACTCGCCAATCTTTTCACTTTTTTGAAAACGAGTCGAAAAAGAGCTTAACCAAGACGCGTGACCTTTCAAGTCCAATTTAATGAGTGTGAAAGGGGAAAATTCACTTGGCAATATTTTTTATTTGTTATACGATCTATAAAAGAGCTTAAATCAAACTCGTTGAGAGGTTTCTAGGTGGCATGTCATGGGGTAGGCCAAGGCTCCTATGCTGGATTTATGTGAAAGGTCATCATCTTATGAATAGCTGACACAAGTTTGAGAAAACCCAAAGCTCTCCAAGTCGAGGAGGATAAAGTGCTAGCAGAGGTTACCTTCTCCGTGATATATCAGATAAAGTCTCCTACTTAAAAGTAAATAGGAGGAGGCATTGGATACCCCACAAGACCATACCAATCAAAGGGAACTTCTCTAGGACTTGAAGGGAGAGTACTCAGGGAGAGTAAAATTATCTCTTGTTCAGAAGGTGTAGTACTAGAAATTCTAATGACATGGTTAAAGGAGGCATCACCCTCCAAGGGAATGGTTGGATTGACTGGAAATTGCATCGGTGTGACCTTTGGTTGTGTTATCACCCCATAAATTATGGGAATCAAATGATGACTAGGATATTATCTGTATCTAGTGTTTTTATTGACAAATGATTTTTCATTCTGCAAATAATTTGAGAAAAATAAAAAAGGAAAAGAAAAGAAAAGAAAAAAGAAAAGAAAAGAAAAAGAAAGAAAAGAGGGCATAAAAGAATTGAAAAGAAAAAGGCCCATGCAATAATAGTAACTTGGCCATACCTTTCAAGCATGGCCAAGTTCTTTTTAAATTTAATGTTGGTAGGTTAGTGAATAAATATGACCAGACTATCTAATCCTAGTCAAATAGCCCTTAGGTTAGATTAGTGAATAAATTTGACTAGACTGTCTAATCCTGGTCAGATAGCCCTTGGGTAGAGTAATTTCTTAACCCAATAGTTTAATCTGGGTTAATTGTCCTAGGAAGATAGGTTAGCATCTAGGTTAGTTGCTTCATTTGCTTCACCACCAATGAAACCAGATCGATGAAAATGCTACACCATTTCTCCATTGCCTAAGAATAGTTTAAGACGAAGTCCCCTTGGTGGTGTCTATGTGAAAAGATTGGGAAAAACCGTAAAATGCACTTATCCTAAGTTTCCCAACACATTTTTCTCCACTCCTGGTGTATGCTCCATGCACTTTTCAATGATCTAGATTGTGGCACCCAGATCTATGACACATAGGGCATTCCCGACCCCCCCGACCGTTCTGCTTTTAACCGGGGGGGGGGGTCCGAAATCGGTAATAACGTTGGCGCACATCTGGACGGCCCAGGGAAGGGTGCTCAAATCAACGGTTCACAATGGATTCCGGACCCCCCC
>ML776907.1:399533-468894 GCA_009831015.1 Picea engelmannii | reverse complement strand
TTGAATGTTTTCTTGCTTTGTGATCATATTGTTTTCTGAAACTAATCTTTAAAAGTAACGTATGTTGCAGGATTTATCTTAGATACCCTGTTTCTGACTTTAAAGGTTTTAATGTTTATATTCTGAGATTTTCAATTAAGGAATTCTTAATTGCTTCTTAGTTGAATTAACTTTTTCATCTTTTCTTTTGTCCATCATTTAAACTATTAAAGATCCAGTGAGTATATTATCTCGCCCTGTGGAAGTTTTCCTTTATGCTTATGGTTTGTATCTCACGTTTGTTATAACACAGACCCCATAGCCCAATGGAGGTGTAGACTGTCTCAACCAATTCAAAAACTCTTTTACAACAAAACCTACCTGTTTATTTACCTAGCCTAACATCTGAAGTTAAAAACAAAGCTAAACCATATAGAGAGATCCCTCTCTGAAGCTGGAAGGGCTAAATTCCCAGCTTTAAAAGAAGTTGGATAAAGTTACCTTTGTAGATTTCTTTTGTTTCAACCTCTAGGAAATTTACCAAGTGCTAACAGGTTGAATAGGATGCATGACAACAAATCGAGGAGACGCATCACCCTAAAAAAGAAGAGTCGGATTGACTAGAGATTGCATCGATATGACCACTTCTTCAATCATTGGTTGAATAGGTTGCATCATAACAAGACCAGGAGATGAATCACCCTCCAAAATGGGGGTGTGTTTAGGAAAGGATTGCATCAACATGATTGTCGTGTCAATCAACAGAGAAACAGGGTGTGGGGAAATCATAGACACCTCGGAACCCGAAGGGTCCCCAGGTGAGAACCACGCTTCTGGTATCCTGGCAATAGAAGGACACAAACAATTAAGGTGATTTCCTTCACAAGTCCTACAAAGTAATTTGGGATTACGTATGAGGTGTCTAGACTTCTCAACTGTATGCATGCCCCCAACATCATTTACAATGGTTGGTGACATGTTCTCAGTGTGACTAGAAGAGGTTGGCGGTTCATTTCCCACATGATGTACAGAGGTTGGAGATGTAATATTGATCTGACTCATGGAGACTAGAGTGATGTCCCCAACATGACTAGCAATAGTTGGTTGCAAGTCTTCAACATGACTTGCAGAGGTCATCGACCAATCTCTAACATGACTAGCAATGGTTGGTGATGGAACTCTAGTATGACTGGTTGTGACTGGACTAGAGGCGATGGTGAGTTGTGTAATTTGAGACCAAGGTCCATGGAAAGACTATTTTTGAGACATTGTAGGCCTAGAAGGGTCCTGGTTTACACCATGTCCCCATCTAGAAAGGTAGTGTCCTCTGCGTAAGTGATCCATAGAGGTTTGTATGGGCATCATCATTGAAGAATATTTCAATGAAGAGACAAAAGTATGATGAGGATTATTCAAGTGAGGATATATGTTTCGTCCATGTGAAGGGGTTTCGTGAAGAGGGTAGCCCGAACCGTAAAATTGATTCCCTCCGTATGAAATATCAGAGGATAAATGTGGACCCTCCATGGGAAAAGTGTCTGTAGTAACTAGCATGGTGGATGAAGGATACACGGATGGGGTGTAATAAGTAGAATAACCACCCATTTGAGTATTGGATTTTGAAAAAACATGGCTAGGACTAGATCCGTAAGAGGGGAGGTTTTAACCTCCCACAGTGAGAGTTGGTTGAGGGATATGACTCCTATCAAATGAATATGTAGATGGTGGAGCCATGGTGCCCCCAGATCCAAAACTAGGATTCATATAAGTGGGCCAAGGAGAGGATGGAAAGGGGGAAGGCAAGTTTGGCATATCAATAGGAAAATGATTTGAGATGCAAGGCATGGACTAAGTGTCATAATTCGACATACCATTATGAAAAGCGGACGGGTTCATGCCCATGAAGTGAGTGAACATCATGGGGAGGGTAGCGGTAAAGGAGGGAGTCATGGGAACTCCACTATCCAAGATAATCACAACTCAAGGCACGGTATAAAATCTCAAAGGTCTACTAATAATCAAAGAGCACACCAAAAATAATCAAACGACCACTATTCACACAAACAGGATAAAGTGGTTGAAAGGGACCTCCCTCTCTAAAGTAGGTATGCCTCACCCAACAGGAGCCTGAGAATCTGCTGCTAAATATTCGAGGAAACATAATCAGTTATAAGGGCCCTCGTGGGCTTAACAACCAGTCGGTCAGATCCCCCCGGAGAGGTAATCCTCCATAAATTTTGTGTGTTTTTCAACCCTTATCTGACCCAGGGTACCTACAAAATAACCCCTGCAAGTAACCTATGTGGCACCTAATTCAAGAAACTAATCAACCATGGTATAATCATTGTAGAGGTAAACATTTGTAAGTCAGGTCCACCATATGGGCAGGGTAGCAAAGCCTGAAACTTTGAAAGTGTCACCTCTCACATAGGTAAGGGAACTAGAAATATCCCCAGATATGAATAGATCCCCAGAAATATCTCTGACGCTAAGAAGGTATCGGGGGGATATCCCTTCAACCGAGCTCACACGACCTTGTGCTTAACTCCAGTGTAAGTGGAGCCTCCTAATCTTACCAATTATACAATGGATTTCTCCACTCCCTTAGTCAGACACATATGTTGATTTAATAGCCTTGGAGAAGTTTACTCACAAAATCCTATTCCAAGGCTCTAAATTCTAAGCTATTTTGTGCACCCTAGAAAATAAAATCATTACTAATCAATTTTAAATTGTAGCGTTAATTTTCGTGGTCATGCTTACTCAAAAGGTGTGGTCGTGAAACTAGTGATGTTATGACTCAAAAAGTAAAATAAATGAATATGAATACAATGAAAAGTCCTAACTTCAATTTCCATTGAATGATATTCTTCTCAAAAATACAATTTTCAATTTAATTTTGCAATTCTAAATAAAATGAATCTTTCTCTACATGCAATAAGGTAAATGATAAAGACTCAAAATATCAAAATGCCAATCAATGTAAAATGCCTAATATTTTTGTATTTTCAATATAAGAGAATAAAAATGCAAGGAATGAACAGAAGCTTGATATAAAGACTCTATTGTGTATAGACAGAGACGACCTAGGTAGGAAATCAAGGAGAAAAACACCCAACCCAAGGTGCAAGGACAATAAAAATGAAAAGATGGTGAGAAAGGCACCACCCAAAAATTCAACCAAAGACAGGTTTCCAGTCATTCCACAGACACTTAACAGTCACCACAAAGGCCCAGGAAAACTCAGCAATCATCAAAACCTACCCAGCAACCACCAAACCCAGCAATCAAGAAACAAAGGTTAGTGTATGCGATTGTTCAAGGGAAAAGCGCATATGTACGCAGGTTGCAGAAGTACAGAATGTGTATGTACGTGATCTAGATTATTTTCGGCAAGAAATGAGAGCGAGGATAAAATAAATAAATGCACAAATGACGGTGCCACGCTCAATCCACCTACCACCGCAAGGTCTTTGCACCCGATCCATAGGTCCTTATTGCCCTGTCATGGCCTCTACACGTGCTTATGACTTTTCCCTGATGATAATTTCAGGTTTCGTGGTTTCATGATCCCCGATGTCAAGATTCCCCTGTCCTCTTGAATCCCCGATCTCCAATGAGTCGATTTGCCGATACGCGCCTTTACGTGTTAGCCCTCCTGGCTAAACTCTTGGCCACGTGACCAATATCCCTATGACCACAGTCTTATCTCTCGTCGTCAGGCTTTGAAGTTCCGAAATTTATGGACTTCTTGTCCACAGAATCCCCGATATGCCGATGGACTCTCCCGATCTCGCCACGTGTCCCCAACTGATGGACGGTTCCGATCAGTTACGGGGTTTTCCCTAGGGATTTTCCTGATTCCTTGTCCTCATGACCTGCGATTTGTCGAGTCCCAAAACTCCGATGGAGTCTTCCCTTTTGGGACCTTTCCCGATATCTTAGATCCTCAACACGTGTCCCCTCAAGATGGATGGTCCTAATTAACTCTCGGGATTTCGGAGTTTCAAATGTCTCAAGCGCCTCGTCTTTAGGACTCGCAAAACGCCAAACTCTGATGCATCGATTTGAATTTTCTATCGGGACTTTCCCCAATAGTCTGGATCTCCACCACATGTCCCCAACAGATGGACGGCCCTGATCCAATCTCATGACTTCAGGATTTTCGATACCCCAATGACAGAAATTCTCTGTCAACTCAAAACCTCGGTAGCCGAAATACCAATGGGTCGCTCGATCTCCACCACATGTCTCCACAAACGGACGGCTTAGATTCACTCTCACTATTTCGAGACTTGAAATGTCCTAACTTTCTTTACCTCGAGAACTCCAATATCCCGAACGTCGATATCCTGATAAGTCAATCCTTTCGGGACTTTCACCCTCCTGTTCACAAATCTTTAACCCCGGTGTAACTCTCGACAGATCTGATGGTTGTCGAGTTCTTCTCTCTAGTTCTGACAGTTCAGATCCATCCTTCTTGTGCGCTCCTCCTACTCTCTCCTGGACGTGGGAAATCTGACGGTCCCAATCTCCTTCTCCAGTCGGTCTGACTACTGTTGTGCTCCCTCCTGATCTTGCGCACTTTCTTCCCAGCCTTGGGAGAATTCCAAGCGGTCCAAAGGCCTCGACCTTTGTCTTCCTTCTCTGCGATCTCCTCAGCTTTAAGCCTCGCCTGCGTTCTCCACGATGCTATTCCTCCCGAGCTTCTAAAACACTCAGACCCCTAAGGGATTTTATCCTTCTTCCTTTCTCCTGCAGATGGAGAATACTTGGATGCCCTCCTAGCTATCCTTCACTCAAGAAACCTCTTGATGAGTCTATCAGGGTGTTCAGCAACCCTGTGAAGATCCCTTAGTGGACTCTTCCTCCAATACCAGAACTCAAAGAGTTCTCTTCTCCTGTGCATGTCTGCACACTTACTCAATGCCCACCTGGCAGAGTATCTTTTCACATAACGTTTAGTAGTTCTATCCTCTGTCCACTCCTTGCACCTGCTCAATGCCCACTTGGCAGAGCCCCTCAGAATCCTTAGTGATTCTAGTTTTCCTTAAGAACTCACAGCAGAGTTATTCCTCAATACACCAGTGTGCATATGCTCAATGCCCACTTGGCAGAGCTTCACAGAACTCCTCAGAGATTCTGTCTACAACTGTGTCTCTCATACACAGCCTTGCCTCCTGAGGTGTTCAACAACCTCATAGGTCTTTCTCCTGAGTCGTTGATTTCAGTTTCTGTGCTCACAGCATGTCTTCGTCTGAACCCACAGTATTCAGAAGGGCTTCAGTGCACTGGTTATCAGAGACCTCAGTACTCTGTCACGCCCTCATGGCATGAAACCTCAAAGACCTTCACCTGAAATCAAACATACTCCTGCAAATGCAAAACTACAACATATATCTACAGCATATAAGAACACTCACAGACATTCATTGAACACAAAAATACATGCAGGAAAAACTTCTTTTGTTTGTATTAAAATGGCAAATGCTTGTTTGTACAAGGGTATTCTCGAGCTCTCTCTTGCTCTCCTCTCACAACCTCTACCCCCTCTCAAAATGAGATCCCCAATCTCTTTTACCTCAGGGGGCTCTTAGAGCTCTTCCCTTTAATCTACCTACCCTATTCAATTACATTGAATGGGCTGTCTAGTCCACTATCTGGATCTAGATCTCAGCCTTACAAACATTAAAGGCCTATCTACTTATGTCTGCATAAAGGCATGGCTCTATGGCTCAACATCCTAAGCAATTAATTACATACATTTCTAAATCAAAATGAGGGCAATGCCTCTCTTCAACATGCGATTTGAGTGTGCTGACATGGCTGGCTAGCTGGCTGGCTGACGTGGAGAGATGCTATTGCATCATACTCCTCAGCTACAAAATCATGAGCTCCTGCTCATGAGCTTCCCATCTCAGTTGTTGAAATCCCCCTGGATCCCAAATCATCCTCTGGAGTTGTTCATCTGCTCCATCTCCCTGTTGTTGTTGCTTCTGCTCTACTGCTACTATTTTTTCTTATTTTCTACCCAGATTTTCCTTGCTGGCAGTCTTTGATGACCCTAACATTAGCCTTCTGATCTCCTCGATCGTTGCATCTAGCTGCTCCAATGGCTGGCCTTTTCCATGCAGTCTCCTCAACTAAAAAAAATTTTGGCACATGGGTAGATCACTGTGATATCCCATGCTTTCTTCATCAGCTTCCAACTTCACCTGTTGGATGTGCACACCCTGCACCCTCACTCTTCTCTCCAGGGCTTCAATTTTCTCATACAGATCAGCAAAGAAAAATATGTCTTCCTCTTCTTCTGCTGCTGCAAACTCCCAAGTTGCAGTCTTCTGAGTCTCCTGGCTAAAATTATTGAGCCATTCCTCAGAATTCTCAACATCCTCTCCTGCTTCCTTTGTTGTCAACCGCATATGCTGATCTAAATCCATTTCTGAGCTCACCTGCTCTGTCAGCTCCTCCGGTTGATTCCAACTTATCTGCTCATCCCTGCCCACCTGGCAATATGGGATCTGTTTGCTACCCTCCTGGAAGATAATGAGATCAACTGATCCCATCTTCATCAGTACTCCTTGCTGAATTGAACTCACCTCTAAGTCCATGAGACTTTCAGATAGTCTCGAATTCTCATCTCTGCCCACCTGGAAATTTGAGATGCTTCCACTACCCTCCTGGCAGTCTTCGAGATCCCGCAGCGACCTCATTTCATTGCCCAACTAGCAATGTGAAATTCCTTGGATATCCTCCTAACAGTCTATGAGATCCCACAGTGATCTCAAATCGTTGCCCACCTGGCAAACTGGAATTTCTTTTCTGCCCTCCTGGCACTGCTTGAGATCTTCAACTGATCCCATTTCATTCTCTTCACCGAGAATTCTCCCAATCTCTGGTTCACATACCTGAACCATGTCCTCAGGTCCATCAAGGTTTCTATCATGCCTCAACCATCCTCTTAATAGCCTACGTTGTCTTCTAGCCATCAACTCCTTGACTGGCCATTTTTCTTTTGCCTTCCTCATGGGCCATTCATACACCCACTGTAGTTTGTCTTTCTGCTGCATCCGCAATGCAAGTTTTTCTATTTCTTTCTTTATATCAGCAAGCTCTTCATCTATATCTTCTTGGCTTCATAGATCTAAGTTTTATCTTCCAACATACCTATGGCCTTCAGTAGCCATGTTGTTGTATCTGTCTGCTCGCATGGAAATCTTGTTGCTATCACTCTGTACCCCGAGTGTTTCCAGCTTCCTCCTATAGTCCTGCTGACTGTCTTCTTGATTGTTTCCTACCTGCAAACAATCGTCAAAAAGTCTCCAGCGCTCTGTCTTCTTTATTTGTTCTCCCTCTGCTTGAAGTATACAAACAGAGTTCAAGCTCTAATACCAAACTTGACACCGCGATCTTCAGTCCACCTACCCCCGCAGGGTCTCTGCGCCCGACCTCCCGGTCAAAAGGATCGTTCTATCTAAATTTCCTTGAGCCGAAGCGGCTCTTTCGATTCCCACTGGAATCTCAAATTCCCAATCCATAGGTCCTTATTGCCCTGTCACGACCTCTGCACGCGCTTAAGAATTTTACCCGATGATAATTTTTGGTTTCAGGGTTTCATGATCCCTGATGTTAAGAGTCCCCTATCCTCTTGAATCCCCGATCTCCGATGAGTTGATTTGCCGATACATGCCTTAAAGTGTTAGCCCTCCTGGCTAAACTCCTGACCACATGACCATTATCCCCTTGACCACAGTCTTATCTCTCGTCGGGGTTTCGGGCTTCGAAGTTCCGAAATGTATGGACTTCTTGTCCACAGAAGCCCCGATACGCCGATGGAATTTCCCGATCTCACCACGTGTCCCCAACTGATGGACAGTTCTGATAGGTTATGGGGTTTTCCCTAGGGATTTTCCTGATTCCTTGTCCTCGTGACCCACGATTTGCCGAGTCCAGAAAATCCGATGGAGTCTTCCCTTTCAGGACCTTTCTCGAGATATTAAATCCTCGACACGCGTCCCCTCAAGATGGACGGTCCTGATTAACTCTCAAGATTTTGGAGTTTCAAATGTCCCGGGCGCCTCGTCTTCAGGACTCGCGAAACGCTGAACTCCAATGCACCGGTTTTTATTTTCTATCGGGACTTTCCCTGATAGTCTGGATCTCCTCCATGTGTCCCCAATAGATGGACATCCCTCATCCAATCTCATGACTTCGATATTTTCGATACCTCGATGATAGAAATTCTCTTTCAACTTAAAACCCCAGTAGCCGAAATACAAATGGGTCGCTCGATCTCCACCATGTGTCTCCACAAACGGATGGCTTAGATTCACTCTCGCTATTTCAGGACTTGAAATGTCCTGACTTTCTTGACCTCGAGAACTCTGATATCTCGAACGTCGATATCCCAATAAGTCAATCCTTTCAGGACTTTCACCCTCATGTTCATGAATCTTTAACCCCCGTGTAACTCTCGACAGATCTGACGGATGTCGGGTTCTTCACTCTAGATCTAACGGTTCAGATCCATCCTTCTTGTGTGGTCCTCCTACTCTCTCCTGGATGTGGGAAATTCGACGGTCCAAATATCCTTCTCCAGCTGATCTGACGGCTGTTGTGCTCCCTCCTAAGCTTGCGCACTTTCTTCCCATCCTTGGGAGAATTCCAAGTGGTCCAAAGGCCTCGACCTTTGTCTTCCTTCTCTGCAAGCTCCTCAGCTTTAAGCCTCGCCTGCGTTCTCCATGACGTTATTCCTCCTGATATTATCCTTGAACCCCCAAGGGATTCTATGACTTTTGTGCCTCTGCAAAGTCTTCATGCAAGCATAGTGCTATTCCTCTTCTGAGCTTCTCAAACACTCAGACCCCTAAGGGATTTTATCCTTCTTCCTTTCTCCTACAGATGGAGAATAATTGGATTCCCTCCTAGCTATCCTTCACTCAAGAAGCCTCTTGTTGAGTCTATCAGGGTGTTCAACAACCCTCTGAATATCCCTCAGTGGACTCTTCCTCCAATACTGAGTTCTCTTCTCCTGTGCTTGTATGCACACTTACTCAATGCCCACCTGGTAGATTATCTTTTCACAGAATGTTCAACAGTTATGTCCTCTATGCACTCCTTGCACCTGCTTAATGCCCACTTGGCAAATCCCCTCAGAATCCTTAGTGATTCTGGTTTTCCTTAAGAACTCACAGCAGAGTTCTTCCTCAATACACCACTATGCATATGCTCAATGCCCACTTGGCATATCTTCACATAACTCCTCAGAGATTCTGTCTGCAACTGTGTCTCTCATACACATCCTTACCTCCTGAGGTGTTCAACAACCTCATAGGTCTTTCTCATGAGTCTTTGATTTCATTTTCTGTGCTCGCAGCATGTCTTCGTCTGAACCCGCAGTATTCAGAAGTGCTTCAGTGCACTGTTTATCAGAGACCTCATTACTCTGTCATGCCCTCATGGCATGAAACCTCAAAGACCTTCACCTAAAATCAAACATACTCCTACAAATGCAAACCTACAGCATACATCTACAGCATATAAGAACACTCACAAACATTCATTCAACACAGAAATACATACAGGAAAAACTGTTTTTGTTTGTATTAAAATGGCAAATGCCTGTTTGTAAAAGGGTGTTCTCGAGCTCTCTCTTTCTCTCCTCTCACAACCTCTACCCCCTCTCAAAATTAGATCCCCAATCTCTTTTACCTCGGGGAGCTCTAAGAGCTCTTCCCTCCAATCTACCTACCCTATTCAATTACATTGAATGGGTTGTCTAGTCCGCTATCCGAATCTAGATCTCAACCTTACAAACATTAAAGGCCTATCTACAAAAAGGCATGGCTCTATGGCTCAACAGCCTAATAAATTAATTACATTCATTTCTAAATCAAAATGAGGGAAATGCCTCTCTTCAACACGCGATTTGAGTGTGTTGACGTGGCTGGCTAGCTGGCTGGCTGACGTGGAGAGATGCTCCTGCATCAACAAAGATATCGCAGATATCCAATAATATAATAGAAATGTATCAGAGATGAAACCATAAACACAGAGATACATTAATACACAATTTTCTATTAATGAGCGAAAATGTACAAAGACTATAAAAATACAGAGTGAAATACTCGCTAGAATGGTGGTAGCTTATCTCTGAGAAGAGATGTGATGGCTACTCGCATTCGCAAGAATATGATTATTACAATGAGGCTTTAAGGGCCTTTTTAACATAAGGAAAATCCAAAACCCTAACCTCAAAAGATGAAAATCCAAAAGATTTGTGGGCCCCGATGGAGGTAGTTGATACATCAACTTCTCGGGGGCGTAACTTTTGCATAAGATCTTTGTTTGGGGCGCTCGATACATCGTTAGAAATATCTATCTGAGGAATAAAATTTTTGTGTGAGCAACATCAAACATCAAAGGAACTTCCATGTTGCTCCCCGTTTTCCCAAAAAATGTCATTTAGGGCCTCAAAACGGCTCTGGAAGTTTAGGACCTGGAAAACTGCTAAAAATAGTAAATTACAAAAATTGCTAGAAAATTGTTTTGAGCCAGTTGGAAAAGGTGGGTGGCCATTGATATCCACCTGGATCAATCCTCCCTCCTTAGGAAGCAATGGTCCCCATTGCGTTGGGTTCCTGGGGGAGAGGAAAAAGCATTTGTTGAATCTGAATCTTGGTGAGTTTATTTCCTTGCTGGAGACGTCGCATTGCTCAGTTTGTGGAAGTTTGTCACGAACCTGTTGCTGGCGGGGTTGACTCTATTCAACCAATCAGGATATCTAATATGACTATGTGTAGAAGGAATATTTTCATTTTTTTGTAATATTTTCGACCTGCTTCTGTTGGATAGAAGGTGATTGGGTCGAGGTTGTAGTGGTTGCAGTATCCTTTTGTTCCCCTTTTGAACAGATTGTGAAGAAGCTGAATTTTGTAGTATGAGATACTACCTTGTGGCATTGTTTAGGTGGGACAATAGTTGGAACTACTTCTCATATTCTGTAGAGATGATCCCCTAGAGTAAAAATGACACTACGGGGTCGAGACTCATAAATAGCATGGTGCTTTCACATATATGGTTGGCCGAACAAAACATCACAGACATCCAATGCGGAAACATCATATAATACCTCATCCTTGAAGGATTAGATGTCGTATGACAATCGACACTGTTGGATGACACGAAGATATCATCCTTCGAGAAGCCACCCGATGTTGTATGGTTGAGGGTGTGGTGTTGTCGACAATCCCAACTTTTTGATGACCTCTGTTGGGATGAGGTTCTTCTGGATTCTGATATCAACAATAAAATGCAATGGGGTCCCCTTCACCCACATATGTGAATGAAAAAGTTTCTCCCCCTCTTCAGGATCTATTGGCTCTTCTGGTTGAATTGTTGTGGTCGTGACAATAGCAGTGGGGTCTCCGTCGATGATCTGTCTTTTACCAGTATTTTCAAAATCATATTCTGAATCAAGGTTCAACTCCTTGTCTTTGATCTCAACCACCAATGACTGTTTTGAGCAACATTCATCAGTGTTGTTCCAAGGGATTTTGTGGAAATCGCACCATTTTCCAGTGTCCTTCTTCGTCTTTATGTGACCTTTCTTTTCTTGTGGCTTGGAATGGTTTTCAAGAGACTATTTTTTAGGGTCATATTTCTCATACTTTGGTTGTTGTATATTTGTAGACCCAAACTCCCATTTGTTCTAGTGCTTAAATTTCTACTCAATTTTAATATCATATCGATAAGCAGAACCAAGTGATGAGATGTCCAGAAAATCCATTTCAGTTTGGATATATCTATGTAGAGCCCCGCGGTATTTCAGAACCAAATGTCACTCAGAGTCTTTGATACCCATCTTGGTGTGCAAGATATGGAAGGTATTGGTGAACTCTGGAACTTCTTGGCCCCTCTCTTGCCATAGTGTGGTCCATCTCATGTATTGGTCCTCATAGTTTCCAATGAGGTAATATTGTTCCTTTACCACATCCATAAACAAATCCCATGGGGGAGAGCCTTAAGGAGAGCGAAGATGATCTTTTCTCTATCATAAAAATTGTGAATAGAGAAATAACCTTCTAACAAATTTAACCATTTATCTAGGGCATTTGCATCTATTTGACTTCAAATATAGGAATATCAAAATTGACCTGTACCTTAAAAGAAGAGGTGCCTCCAAAGTGGTCGCTTGATGAAGATGCACCTGATGCTATTGGCAGGTGTTGAAGGATGTGGGAAAAATTCTCCATCATTTCATCCCTATGTCGCGTGAGAGTTTGCTCAAGCAATAGATTGATAGAATACTCAGAGACATATGATTCCACCATTAAGGGTTTCTTGGGTGTGTGAGAGAGGTTTTCCTCAAGAGAGACAAGCTCGAGACCCAACTTGTTATACTCAGACCTCGTCAGGGACATGCACTAAAAAATAATCAAGAGCAGTCTCCTCTGATACCACTGATCTAGATTATTTTTGGCACGAAATGAGAGCAGAGATAAAATAAAGAAATGCACAGAGATATCCCAGATATCCAATAATATAACAGAAATGTATTAGAGATGCAACCATAAACACAGATATACAGTAATAAACAATTTTCTATTAATGAGCGAAAATGTACAAAGACTGTAAAAATACAGAGTGAAAGACTCGCTATAATGGTGGAAACGTATCTCTGAGAAGAGATGTAACAGCTACTCACATTCGCAAGAAGATGATTATTACAATGAGGCTCTAAGGGATTTTTTAATAGAAGGAAAATTCAAAACCCTTACCCCGGAAGATGAAAATCCAAAAGGTTTGTGGGCCCCAATGGAGGTAGTTGATACGTCAACTTCTCGGGGGCGTAACGTTTAAATACAATCTTTGTTTGGGGCACTCGATACACCGTTAGAAATATATATCCGAGGACTACAATTTTTTTGTGAGAAAATTTGAAGGAACTTCCATGTTGCTCCCCGTTTTCCAAAAAAACGTCATTTAGGGCCTCAAAACGGCTCCGGAGATTTAGGACCCGGAAAACTACTAAAAATAGTAAATTACCAAAATTTCCAGAAAATTGTTTTGAGCCAATTGGAAAAGGTGGGTGGCCACCGATATTCACTTGGATTAGTATGCATCTATCAAGCAAAAACTCACATATATGTGACAAAACACAGCTAGGATAAGGAGAAGTATGAAAAACTCAGACCCAGAGTGAACAAAGGTTGGAAATCAATCATACGACAAGAAACTCAATATGAACAAGAGAAATCTAAGGAGAAAAACACTCCAAACCTAGAAAAACAAAGTTATATCCCCAGTATGATCGCCAATTTTGTTACGAGGAAAATCTCTCTATGGCTAGGGGTGAACCACAACAAATAGAAATGACTGCAGAAATCAACTCTAATATCAAGTATGCTATATAAACAAAAATGTTAGCAAGACAAGATAAGAATCCTACCTCATCCAAACGTTCGATGAAGTTCACCATTGAGCACTTGACCTAAATCAATACACCTGCAACTAGTCCTCAAAAACCAAGCAATGCAAGCATATGGTGATAATATATAATATTATCATATTCAATAGCATAATCCATCAACATCCATGACAAATAATTCCATGGAATAATAATTCAAATATTTTTGAGATATCAATTGGATGAGAAAAGAGTATTTCTATTAATATGTACTCAGTATAAGTGAATGAGTTACAAACTTTCATGTCGGCACAGTTCGGAACTAAGAAACTATGTTCCTTCTAGTTGGGCCTCCACCAGTTCAATCCTCCACCAAAGGAAAGATCATATAAGAGAGAACAAGGAGTTCTCAGTCAATAAGGGAAGAGATTGGGGCTGAATGATGTGTTCATACTTAAAGGAAAAAGGGATGCAAACTCAATGTGAAGTGGATAAATTCTCCAAAGTAACTTTTCTCTCAAAGTTGAAATATTTCTCCTATTTTCCATAGCTTGGATTTGGCCCATTTATAGCCTTCAACTGGAACTAAAGGTTCGAGTCAGAACGCTTCTAGTATATGGATGGTCAAGGATCATAGATCTCATGACGTGACATGGAAACCCGACACTATTTTTTAATATTGGGCACATTTCCCGGTGTACGCGAGTTGTAGTGGTGCAACCTGCATATACGCATGTTGTAATATAGGCAAGCTACGTATAGGTGGAAAAATTATGTTTTTAGCTTTGGGATTTGCAAACAGTGATTTCAAGTCTGCATAGGGAAATGGAGACAATCCTTCTATGCAAGATTGCATAGGGTGAGGCAAATCTTGTTATAATAGTTGTTTCTTCTATTTATCAGTTAAGGAATGGATGTTTAGCTTAGATTATTACAACATGCATGCATGTTTTCCTTGATGAATGAATAATATATCCAGATGGGTGAGTAATAAATATGATGTGAAAGATAAAGACACACTTCACATTTCCAAACCCTTTCCTGACTGTAGACATCTGAGTCTTGTAGTCCCCTATAAGTTATCTCAGGTAATACTTTTTTGTGGACTCTATGCGCAATGTTTCCTTATGGTTTACCAGGAGGGCCAATAGTTTGAGGGTTTTGTTGGAAACATTTGACATCAGAACTTGGTTTATCATAAACATCCAAAAAATGGTTCCATTGTTAGTTGGAATTGTGCAGGATAGATTGGAAGGCATATGTTGAAGAACAGTGCGGAGAATGAAAAAGTAGAAGGGAATGTATAGGCCATGGAATCCAATGAAGGTAGATATTGAAAGAAGTTTAAGGAAAAAGGAAGTTGAGTTTGTGTAGAAGGATAATAGAAACCCTAAATATACACCGCGCAAATATCTCGACAGATATGTGTTTAGCGAATTGCATGAAGTATTTTTGTGTGAATTTCCACATCTATTATAGGAGTGGTTATCGAGTTTGAAGGACAACCATCCTATGAATCTGATAATAAATCTAGATTGGGATCCTATGGAGGTCCTGCAGTTGTAGCAAGCAATAATAAATTCACGCTCGCAGTAGATTTTTGGTTAGACAGTATTGTTGCAGGGTTTATCACTGAATTTGTAGTTGATACAGCGAAGTCATACACAGTTGCAAAGTAGGATTTTTTGAATGTACCCAGAGGTAGGTACATAACATCACTATATAACTCCATCAATATTTTATTATATGAAAAAGGTGTGATGACCATGCAATCAGATAGCTAAAATTATCTGCGTGCATGGGGGAATGGGGGAAGCATTGACAGGGATCTGAGATATGGACATGGATCTGGATAAGGTAAAGCAGAAGGAGTCAATGGACATGATCATGATGGAGGAGGAACAGAAAAAGAAGATAATGGAAAGAGTTGGAATGACGCCCAGTGGTAGACCTTACCAGTATAAGATGAATAACAAAAAGAGGGTCGTAGCCGAGAGAGAGAGAGGGATTGGCGAGTGATGAAGAAGAGGTCAAGGATCTTTGGGTTGTGGAGAATATTGAGGAAATCATGTGTGCAACATACGAAATTAAAACAAGAGGTCTAGGGTGAGGAGCAGAAGTCAAAACCCCAGTCCATAACACAATTAATGTGGAACCTACAACCCCATGTGTGACTAATACACCTTAAGGAACACAATATTTTAGATAACCAATTTTTAATAGAAGAGGTGCAGTAGGTCAAGGGACCAATAGTGGGAAATAAACTGGGGGTACAAGTTCAAGAAGTATCAATCAACTATCTACACCGCATGGAAGCAGAAGTTCAACAAGTTTCAAAATGGCAGGAGCAGATCCCACTATCATATTACCATAGTTTCATGGGGAGGCATCAGAGGACCCTAAGAAGAATTTATTCATCTATGAAAAAATCTAAGAGGAAAAGTAGGTCACAAACAAGGATACAAAAGTGGTCCAATTGGATATAACATTTACAGACTGTGTGCTAGACTAGTACATGAGCCTTGATGTAAACAGCCAACAAGGAGAAGCATCACCAAAGACTATCACAAAGGTAAAAACATTGATGGTAAATGAATTTCACAAGACCACTATATGAATGAAATGATTGAGATCATGAAGAAACCAAGTGAGTCTGTCTAGGAGATTGATCAAAGGTTTAAACTTCTAAAAGGTAAGTTGAAGTACTCTATTAATGACATGCAACATAGGCAGTTATTTGTGAACTCACTATTACCACACTTGAAGTATCCTTTGAGATAGCATAATTTCCAAACTCATGCAGAGGCTCTACAAGAATCCATGCAGTTGGAAGAAAACCAGTATCAACAAACAAATCCAATAATAGAAGAGCTGAAAGAGGATCTAAAGAACTTGACATTTCAATTGAACTAGAATAAGGGGAAGGAGAAGAGTGAAGTTTTATGTTGCACGTTATGCAGAACATAAGGACACCATAAGAATGAGCATCCAACCTTTGGGTAGTACTTGGCAGTAGGGGTGCCAAACCCCTTTCCTACAGGAGGACCATGGGTTAATTTGCAAGACACATGGGCATGATCCATATCATTGTCCCATGATGCAGAAGTATAAGACAGTGCCAAAAATTTCTTACTGCAGTTTTTGTAAATCAATGGGTCACAATGACAAGGACTATAGAACATTGGAACTGATGAGGGAGAGAACTTAAGACACCTACAATGTGAAAGCAGAGATGATGACAAGGAAAGTCACACTGCATTTCAATAATGTACAACCACCGGTCAATACCTCATGGTCATAATACAATAATGTGCAACCACAGTATAATAACACACAGTATAACCAGATACCCCAATATAATGAACTGCGTGGAGATAGAGTTGGATTCATAAGTGGACAACGAGGTAGAGGAGGATTTGGATGAGGCAGAAGGCTAGTAGTTTGCCATATTTTTCAACAAACAGGACAATGTGCAAGAGATTTTCCACTTCCACCTACGAAATGTATGTATTGTCATGCAGAAGACCATGAGACAGAAGACTATTCGACATTATTGGGAAAAATTTAGGAAAAAAGGAACCAAAAAAATCAGAATATACAACAGATTTCTGCAAAAACCATGGATGATGGGAAGAACATCAACATAGTTACTCAAGGAGGAGACGATATGGGAGACAATGTAGCGAAACATAATCCATCTCAACACCATTGGGTAAAGAAGAAAACTGCACCACAGAAGAATTGTGATGCGCGGGAAGAAAAGGAGATGTTTAAGGAGAACATTGTGTCTACATCAACCATGCAGAAAAATCATGATCATCCAATGTACGAGATGCCACCTTCAATGGATCACACCAGCAAAGGAAAACCTTCAGAGAAAGTAAGTAACCTAAAGATTTTTCTGCAGTCATGTGTAAATTTATTAAATGATCCATCATCCATTAAGGTCTTATAGAACTTGCTAGAGAGATGCAACACAGAAGTAGAAGGAAAGTCAGAAAAGAAGACAGTTAATCATCTCCATATGAGAAGAAGAAAAAGTAGGGAATTTGGGTTAAATGCCAACATTGGGAATTTCAATATGGGGGATGTCATACTTGATTTAGGCTCTGAAGTGAATGCCTTACCTAAAAATACATGGAAGTGTATGGGGGAACCCACATTAGGTTATTTGCATGTCTAGTTGAAATTGGAAAATCAACATGGAGTATTACCAATTGGAACACTAAAAGGTGTGACAATAGACTTGGATGGAGTGTGCACCGTAGCAGATTTTGAAGTCATATAAATAGTAGATGGCACAACACCCTACCTAGAATTACTAGGATTGGACTGGGCATTTTATAACTTGTTTGTCATAAATCTAAAGACATGGAAAATGATCCTAGGCGAGTATAGAGTAATTTCACCATTGGACCCCTCATAAGGAGAAAGGTTTGTAGAGGCGACATGTTTGGACTTGGAAAAAATGAATCAACTATATAGGACTACCACACGAGAAGAATATTATGTCAACCCAAATGTAGATGGGGTACTCAGCTAGAGAATCATTACATTGTGTGCCTCAGACTCAGATACAAGTCTAGAAAACTGGCAGCAGAGGCTACATCAAGTCTCCACAAGGAGGTGCACAAGAATATAGTGCGCAGTAAGGTGGATCGGTACATAGGTAAGGGAACCTCCCACTTTTTATGGTTTGAACGACCTAGAAGATTTTTTGACAAAGTATGAAGAAGAAGTATTGGAAAATCAAACGTTGTTAGACTTGGATATTACACTAAAGGCAGCACATGCAAGATGGTAAGGTGCACGCAAGGAAATGATTCAAGACTGATATTAGTGTAAAAGGTTATTGTGCATTTTATTTGGCACTGAACAGGCGAAAAATACATTGCAGAAATATGATGGGCAAGGAAGACCAGCTAATCACATAGAGAAATGCATAACTCAGTGGAGGCTAACACCACTAGAGGAATGGCCTCGTTACTTTATTCATACATTGGAAGGGATACCAGGGAATTGGTACAATGAACAGGAACTACGCAGAGGCACTACAAAATGGATAGTGTTACAATATAATTTTGTGATAACTTTCTCATTTGAGCATGAGAACCCTATGATCGATTCATCCCTGAATCAGATACAAGGAATGATATTTTTTTAGGAACCCGAGGTGAAAATTATAAAAGAATATCAGCAGTAGAATAGACAAATAGTAAAGGACTTACTCTCTTGTTATCATGTCGCAGAGGAAACACCAAAAGAATAATATACGTGAAACATATACATAGTAGAGATTGAAGGAGAAAGAGAAGTGGAATATCCATCATTGGAATCAAAGGCATTTTCTGCACTAATTAAGGTTAAGAAATTCAACCTTGGGACAAAATAAAACCCTAAAATGGAAAGCATTGGATACTACTGGGATGATTAGACACTAGAGAGGATAACATAATTACTACGCGAATACAGTGACATGTTTCCAACAACCTTTACAGAGATGAAAGGAATAGCAGGTGATCTTGGAGAGATGAATATACCCCTAAAACCATATGTTAGACCAGTCAGACAAAGACCTTACAGGATGAATCCATTTTATAAGCAAAAAGTGAAAGCAGAACTTGATAGAATGTTAGAAGTTGGCATCATAGAGCTAGTGGAAGAATCTGAATGGATCAATCCCATGGTAGTCCAAGAAAAGAAAAAAGGGGGAATAGGAATTTGTGTAGATCTAAGAAAATTGAATGATGCTTGCTTACATGATCCTTTCCCTACCCCTTTTACAAATGAGGTTTTAGAGAATGTGGGAGGCCAGGAAGCATATTCCTTCACAGATGGATTCTCAGGTTATCATCAGATTAAAAAATCTCCAGAGGATAGACACAAGACTACATTTTCTACAGAAAGGGGATCATATCAGTATACAGTTATGCCCTTTGGACTGAAGAATGCACCAGCTATATTTACAAGGGTGGAAGTAGCTTATTTTAAGGATTTCATACATAAGTTCTTAGAAGAATATTTGGATGACTGGATTGTTTTTATCCTGCTGAAAGATAATGTATAAGTATTACGACTAATGTTGGATAGGTGTAGGCAATGATAGATCTCATTGAACATTAAGAAATGTATTTTCAGCACACCTTTTGGGATGATATTAGGACATGTGGTATGTAGACATGGTTTAATAACTGACCCTGCTAAGATTGTTGTAATTGTGAACTTACCACCACCAAAGTCAGTGCACCATTAAGATCCACACTTGGACATAGAGGGTACTACAGGAAGTTTATCAAGGGGTATGCGCAAATTACCACGCCAATGGAAAATTTGTTGAAGAAGGACAACAAATTTCAGTGGAACGAGGATTGTCAGTAGGGATTGGATACTTTGAATGAGAATATGGTGACATCACCTATTTTAGTGTTTCCAGATTGGGAAAAAACATTTCATGTGCATGTATATGCATCAACAATAGCACTTGGATCAATTTTGGTGTAGCCGAGAGCAGGTGACCTAGATCACCCTATATCATTTTCTAGCATGAATTTATCTAAATCAGAGTAGAATTACAACACAATAGAAAGAGAAGGTATAGCCATGGTGTATGCACTGCATAAATTTAGAAACTACTTATTGGGAAAGAAATTTAAAATGTCCACAGATCATTCTTCCCTTAGATATTTAGTCAGCAAGCTAGTGTCGGGGGGAGGATCTGTAGATGGCTATTATATTTTTAGAAGTTTGATATTGAATTAATAGTTAAACTAGGGAAATTGAATGCAGGACCAAATCAATTATCAAGGATAACCAATGGAGAAGAACTTACTAACTTAAAATAAAACTTCCTTGATGCAGTTATTTTCAGTACAGACAAGAGATGAGTATTTTGTTGATATCATTGAATTCTTGTGCATAGGATTTACGCCAAAGGATTTTAGTACCACACAGAAGAAAAACACGGTAGTTAGAGATGAAAAATATCAATTGATTGTAGGTCATTTATACAAGATGGGAGAAAAAATAATTTTGAGAAGGTGTGTGATGAAGCATGAACTACCCATTGTTCTAGCAAAAGCTCATGAAGGTATAGTTGGAGGACACTATGCAGGGAAGGATACCGCGTAGAAGGTCTTGCACGGAGGGTTATGGTGGCCAACAGTTCATAAGGATGCAAAAGAATATTGTCAAAACTATGATGTATGTCAGATAGTTTCCAAACCCAATAGGGGGGTTGAGATTCCCTTAAGGCCCCAAGTAATTGTTCGGGTATTTGACTAGTGGGAAATAGATTTTGTAGGACCGATTAATCCACCATCAAGAAGGTCAGGAGCAAGATACATCATTACTGTGACACATTATTTAACCAAATGGGAAAAAGCAGCACTAGTCAAGGATTGCAACGTAGAGACAGCGATGCACTTCTTATTTGAGAAGGTGATTACAAGATTTAGATGTCCCAGGATTTTGATGAGTGACCAAGGCACACATTTTATTAATAGTACCATCAAGGCTATGACTGAGGAATTTGAATTCTATCACTAGAAGAGTACACCATATCATCCTCGGGCCAATGGGACAGTAGAAGATTTCAATAAGATTTTGGAGAATTCCTTGACAAAGATTTGTATTGTTAACAGAAATGATTTGGATTTAAAAATACCAACAGTATTATGGGCATACAGGACTACGTTCAATAATTTGACAGGATAGACACCATTCAGATTGGTGTATGGACAAGAAGAATTGGTGCCATTAGAATTTTTGGTACCCAGACTATGCATTGCACCAATCACAAATATGACAAAAAGAGGCGTAGTACAAGAAAGGTTAAGTCATCTTATGGAACTTGACTAAGATACAATTTTGGCAGGATTCCACCAAGAGGTGCAGAAAGGAAGAGATAAAGCCTGGCATGATATACACATAAAGAAGATGAGATTTAAGGAGGGAGATTTAGTTCTCCTCTATGACAACAAATATTTGCAACATCCAGGTTAGTTTAGAATTCATTGGTTAGAGACATATGAAGTAAAGTATGTCATAGATGGAGGATATATGCAGCTAAAGGACTTGAAAGGAAAATAAATGCAAGGTTTAGTGAATGGTAGTCGATTGAAAATGTATGGGAAAAGTATACCTACTAACTCTCAGTAGTTGCAGCGCATGAGGAAGTCTTGTGTATAGTTTACTATAGTAGAAGTTAGGAAAGAAAAATTACAAAACAACCTAAAAAGTATAAAAAGAAGAAAAATACAAAAAGAGTAGGAAGTTGGTTGAATGGAAAAAAAATGGAAAAAGTAGCATGCAGCAGACAAAGAAACTAGTGCGACAAGAAGTAAATTTATTGTGCACCAGATAACAGTGACAGAATGAAAACACAATGCGCCAAGGAAGAAATCACAGCAAAAATTTGCAGTGCACCGGAAAAGGGGACAATGGTCATAAGAGAAAAACCGGTCATCGGAAAAATAAGGCATGAATCGAGCATTTATGAAATTTAAGGAAGTGTGTCGAAGAATATTTAGAACATTTATGGCAGTAAAGGAAGCATCTTTGAGAATATTTATGGAATTTATGAGAGAACTTATATAACTGGAAAGTGTGTCACATAGCCCTCATTGTGGATTTAAGCATATGCAGAGCTAAGGAGCACAAAGACAAGCGGTGAACAGGTGATTTTGAAGACATTAGCAGGAAGATTTCAATAGCAATAAGAATATTTATGTAGTATGGCACCACCAAAATTCAGAGCACCAAGCAAAGCGACAAGAAAAACCAAAAGTATCACCAGGTCACCACAGGAAACCATATGGGAAGAACAAGTTCATAGATAGCCAGAGGGAGTGATCGATGTCGACGCCATTCCTTCAGCACAGGCCAAACCAGTGAGTGTCATAATGGTGGAGGAGGAGGAATAATATCCTACGATAGTAAGGATGGATATTGATCCACAGAGTAGTGCAGGGGAACAAAACCCTTATGTGCCAGAAACCTCGAGGAAACAACCCAAGGTAGAAGTAGCCCACCAAAAAAATGGCTTCAATAATGAGAGAAGAGAATATGAGGGTCCAAGGTCACAGCCAATGGTAAGTTCCATGTAGATATAATATGTACAAATTGAGAATATAATAGGACAGCCAAAATCTAGTGTGGAAGAAGGGGAAGAAGAGGTTAGGCCATCCAATGTGCTAGCAAAGAAGGAATGGAAACATCCCATTCATATATCCACACACAAGAAGCTCAAGGTATCCATAGTATTATCATGCATTCCAGAGGGGGTGGAGGCCACTGCAGGATTTTTGGGCTATGTAGATAGACTAAGATATGCATACCATGATGTGCCTAACACTGTAAAATTCCCAGAATTCATGCAACAAGTTTACATGGAAATCCTAGGCATGGGGCCACAAGGAGATTCAGTGTTGTAGCCAAAGCAATGGATAGCAGGGATGTTCTACATAGGTATAATGAATTTTCTCGATATTCCCCACTTTGGTAGGGGGAAAGATGTCAACAAATGCATCAAGCAGTTACTCACAATTCTCCATGGAGGATTTTTGTGGATGGATAGGTCGGTGTCCATCGATGTGGAGATAATTTCATTTATCATGGGACTACCATCATATGGAAAGAATTTTTCATAGTACCTGGATGATAAAACAAATGAAAAGGCACTCGCAGAGGAAATGAAAAATACCTATGGGACAGAAAGAGGGTCACGAGGAATAATGATTAAGAGGATTAGTGAAACATCCACAAGGATAGCAACAAAATTAATGCCATGCAAACTCCTTCAAAAATGTCGCAAGGAGGAGGTCCCCACATGTGTCGTAGCAGAAGTAGCACAGTGCGCAAAAATCACCATGTTTAGTTGGGCTCCTTACTTGCTAAATATATTCATGGATGATTACAAAGACGTGCAAGACTTGGGGACCGAATTCCACTACTCATGGTTGATAGTGTTGATAGCACTGATTGGATTTGGGGAACCTAACTATTCTCACTTATGTGATAGAGTGGGATAATGTCACGTAGCATGGTATACATCCTTAGGGAACACTTCAGACCCTAAATGGAGAATCGGGAATGCTATCACCTTCGCGTACCTGAATGAAATGAAGGAAAAGATATCTAGTAGATGGAGGATAAATCCAAAAATGGTTGTGAAGTACCAGGGGATAGCCAAGTTCAATACCATGAGACACAATATGTGGATCTAGGTGTGCAAGGATCCAAAGGGACAGTGGTTGCAACTTTGATACTGTGTCAAGGCAGAAGAAGTAGATTGGGACATCAAAGATTGGGAAGATGACTAGAAAGTCCCAGTTATAAACAAAGAGATACCCAAGGACAAGGGAATTGAAGTCTTCTCTATCACATACATCTGTAGGAGACATAATAATGGTGACACAAAGAACTAAAGAAACAAGAGGAAGCACAGAAGAAAAGAAACTATCTCTAAAGAAGAAGCTAGGTCCTAAGCCAGTGACACAAAAGAAGGGCAGTGCACTAAATATGAAAGGGCGGACATGTAAGAAGGGAAATGTCCCCACATAGGAAGAAAAAGCAGGGGGGACATGGAAGAACAAGAAAATCCAATGACAACAGCCCCAAAAGAGGAAGGGGCACCCAAGAGGTTGATCATACAAACAAGGGGGTCGTGTAAGAAATCCAAGGTACATAATAATATCCCAAAATACAAAATTACTCGGGATCACGCAGAGTTCTTCGTAGAGAGAGTTTAGGACCACACGGCAGAAGAATATGAGGAGGTTTAAAACCAAAGGGAAAGAATTATGCAGGAATTAGCAGAGGTTAGATAGGTCCTAGAACGGCTATAAGCATCAAAGACACGGGATAAAGGAAAGGGACCAATGCAATGATCGAAAGAGGAAGAGGATAGAACTGCGCATGGTGATGAAGAAACAATACAAATCATAGCACATGCAAGTCCAAATTTCAGCATTGCACATGGCATGTTACATATAGAGGAGGAAATAGTGCAGAAGTCATTGAAAGACTTGGAAAAATTGGAGTTGGTTTTAGCAAAAATACTAATGAAAGCACTATACAGATTGCAAGTCAGCATCACATAAGAGGTACAGTCATGGGACATGGATGATGTGATAGAACTAGAAGTCGCTAAGAATGTTAAGGAAATGCTACAACTGAAAATAGAGAAATTCAAGAGGGAAAAGCAGGAAGAGAAGCAGTGCGTAGATAACCTAGCAAAGAAACTTTAGGAAGTTTTCAAAACGATTATGGATAGCACATAGGCAACAAAGAGTAGTGTAGAAAAATAGATGTAGATCATTGCAAAGACAATCGAGGGGTACAAAAAGGCGATAGAGGAACTCAAGGAAAAAATTACACCTACAACCCCTCCAGAAGTCACATCCGAGAGAGAACATCAGATAGCACTACAAACAAGTATGATTGCAAGGGAAGCCAAGGAAGTCGCAGAACTCTTTGACAAGACTGTGCAAATATGGACTAGTCTTGAGGAAGACAAGAAGGTCCAACAGTTATTTCAACAAGAAGAATAAGTAAATGTTGCAATGTAGGATTTGAAGTAGTGACAAAAGGCAATGAAAATCACTGAAAGGTTGAAATGCACGTAGGATATGAAGAACCTACAGATGGAATTAAATACTGCCCAGAAAAATAAACAGGCAAGGCGGGCTCAATTGGAGCCACTCCAGGAGCAAGCAACAAAAATAATTAAAGAACTAGAGGTATAAAGGACAAGGATAGAAAAGGATCATACAGATAGCACCGAGTTATTGAATGAACATATTACAGTGTAGATGGTAGAGGTGCTAACATATAAAGTTGTGCAAGCGAAAGAAAAAGGGTAGGAACTAGCAGGAAAGTTCTACAATTTGGAGAATGTTGTGTAGGGAACGCCACATGTCATTTTTGGGGGCCTATTGGAGAAGTCCTATTTTGGGGATAAAATCCAATTTTGGAGGAAAAACAACATGTTGAAGATGGAGGAAAAGCAACATGCCAAAGACCGAGAAAAAACAGTGCAGCGCACATGCAAACAAACCTAGCCATGTTAGGGTTAATGCTTTTTGATATGATTGCATTGGATATGAAACAATAGAGTAGTATAAATAAAGGCCTATGAGGTCTAGTTGATATTGGTTAATGATATAGAGAGTGGGAAAATAGGGTTAATGACTGAGCGATTAGGAGAAGAGTGGGTTTTTTAGGGTTAGATCGTAGGCTATGGATCCTGGTGTGGTCTAGTCCACCTCCCAGATTGAAATCATCATAGTTTTTTGTTGTAATCATGGAGGATGTAATGTGTGTAGGGATATCTTTGAATAATGATGAATAAAAGAGCAGAAGAGACAAATATTTTTGGGCGTAGCCTTGGGGGTGAACCATGATAAACATGTTCTATTAATGCGTGTGAATGGTTATTTTATAGTTTCTTCTATTTAACAGTTAAGGAATGGATGTTTAGCTTGTATTATTATAGCATGCATGCATGGTTTAATTGTTGAATGAATAATATATCTATATGGATGAGCAATAAATATGATGTGTAAGAAAAATACACACTTCACATTCCCAATCCCTTCCCTGACTACAAAAATCTGAGTATTGTAGTCCCCCATAAGCTATTTCAGGTGAGACTGTGTTGTGCACTTTGTGCACAGTGTTACCTTCTAGTTTACTAGGAGATCTGATGGTTTCAGAGTTTTGTTGGAAACCTTTGAGATCAGAACCTGGGTCAGCCCAAACGTCCAAAAAATTATAAATAAAAGAGGAAGTTTTGAAGCAATGGAACAATTTAGTGTCATCAAGGGTTATTTTTCTAAAGAAATACCATCATACCTTCCATATTATGTCTCAGATAAGATGTTTGTAGTATAATTGTGTAGACAATATAGGTTTTGGGCTCATTTCTCCCTTGAAAAAAGGAAAAGGAAAATCATCCCTTTACCCTGGAAGATTGGAGAAATAGTATTGAAAATCATTAAAAATATTGTTGAATTTTCGGTTCAATTCAACCAATTCAACTTAAAGCTAGTTGATGAATTCAAAGGGTTCAACCCTTACCAGAAATTCATGAATCATATGATTTATGTGGGTTACAGTGTTGCATTTTCAAATACTTTTTATTTGAATAAGAGGAAGGGGATAGCAAAAGTCCTTAGGTGCTTCCTATTAAAAGGAATCAAGAAGATATTGAAACTATGGTCAGTACCACTAAATCACATAGAGAGCATGGAAAAGTTGTAAATGAAAGAACTCCATGGCCTCCCAATGTTTCATAAAAAAGTGTCCCATCAAAACAGAGAACTCAACCTACAGCTAAAGAATAGAACAAGTCCTCAATCGACAATTCTGATGATATAGATAACCCTAACCCTCCTAGGGGAATTTTGGAGTGGCCTCATAATATTCCAGTGACTAAGAGAAAAAGGAAAAAAAAATAGCAAGAGAAGAATGAGGTCAAACCTGAATATGAAATCGTTCTTGAATACATGGATCTGGATGCAAACATTGAAGACATAGAATTCCCTGATGACAAGCAAAGAGTGCAAGAAATTATAGCAGTTGTAGTAGAAATGATCATACAAGAACCAATTTTATTTAAGGAGTAATCCATGACTCAGCATAGCGCTATGTTTGATAAATTTTCAAAGAAATTGGTTTTTGAGAAAACCAATGCAAGAAATAAAAAAAATTCAAGGAAAGATAAGATCAAAACTTGACCTAAATGGAGTCTTTCCATCAAGAATTATGTAGATCCATGAAGCCCCAAATAAAGCCCTTAAAATGTTTTTTGGTGAGATGGAAAGTCAAAATGTTACTCCCAAATAAAGGATTAGAGAATTGGATATTGCCTTAATGCCTCTGCCCATATTCGTTAGCCCAATTGCTACAATGCAGCCATGGAAGACTCTTGATGGAACACCGGAGTCTAGTTCAAAATTAAGAGGTACATCGAGCCTACTTATTGCAATTAGAAGGTATGTTGTGAAAAATATTGAGAAGAGAATGTCTTTGATTCTTGATACATGGGAATTAGTGAATAGTTTTAGTTTTTGGCATCAAAAAAAACAAATTTTAAACAATTCCTTCTAGCTTATTTGGAAAATGATGAGTTATATAAAGGGGAAATTACTAATTTTTTTATTAAAGTTTAAAACATGAGTGATCTTAAAATAAAATAAGAATACCTACCCTCCCTGGTCCATATAAAACATTTAAAATCTTGTTGGATTAAAAGAATAAAATGTTTAAAGGAAATATTGGTTGATTTTGACACTATAAGTGTCAAAAGGGGAAAATGTTATCTAAAGTTAGTTTAGTTGGATATAGATGGGAAAACTAGAGAATTTGATGACCCGAAGTTAATTTTAAATTATATATTCATGTTCAAGGAGTTTCTCAAATAAAAACTAGAATCATTGAAATCTTCATCGACCAAAATATTTAATAGTTTAACAAAGAATTCAAAATTTGCAGTAGAAATATTGTTATTCAATTGTGTCAAAAATAATGAGGATATAGAAGTTTTACACGTCAAATTTCCACGCTTGCATCAAATGTCGCATCGCAAGTGTCACATGTGGCACAAACATCACATCATAATCATCACAAGTGTCATAAGTGTCGTAATTGTCATGCCCCAACTGTCACAAGTGTTGAAAGTGTCGTAACATGATCTATACACTTCTAGTAAGTGTCACAACTCAAACAACATCATAAAAACACTTTTTCCAACCCCTAGAACATGTTAGAAGAAGAAGCCCCATCATCTGATAGTCAAAACAAGCTTTTTTCATTTTGTCACTTTTTTAACATTTTGGAAGACTGATGCTCCACTACCCATGTTTAGGGGGTGCCAGTGCACCCTTGACCATGTTAAGGGGGCACCATGGCACCATGTCTGCCACTTTGAGGGAGTGCCATGTTGGTTGGAGGAAATCTTAGATAAATCCCACCTTCTTCTAAGGGATAGATCTGAATGGATTGGGTTGGTGTGGCTTAAATATGACTCCATGTCTCTATCTGAGGAGAAAATCATAACTTATGGAGCCATATCCTCAACCAATTCCCAAAATACTCAAGGTGGTTGAGCCTCTCAAAGCCTATAAATGGAGGCATTTCCATGGTGAAAGGGAGAGAAAGAAATCAGTAATAACATCGTCATTTTGATCTTATATTGTTCATGCAAGGGTTGGACGAGGAGAGCATGGAGGATTTGTTGTATCTTCATACTCACATTGTAAGTATCTACTTTGGGTTCTCAAATTAATATACTTGGCCTATTTCTTTCAAGTATGTGTACTTTCTCATTTACTTACCTATTTTCATTCAATTGTCATAGTTAGTTCTATTCAGTTAATCATATAGAGTGGAAGAAAGGTATCTTTGGTGTTCTTTGCAGGATCTCATCTGCTTAAAGGATCTTAGTAATCAAGCTCAAGATTTGGAACATCAAGGAAAATCATCAAAATAAGGTATGTCACACTTTTATTCTTCTCATTTAACTAGTTGAGTTAGATCTAAAAGGAATATAGAAACCACTTGTACTTTTTTGCCTTGGTAATAGGGGTTTAGGAATCCAAGGGATATTTCACTTGTCCGCAAGGGAAATATTCCATAACATAAATTGACGACTCCGTTGGGGATCGACTTTGACTTGAATTTCCTTGGAAAGTCTAAAGCCTTTTCCCATCTTTAGGTATTCATTGATGTTTGATTCTAAATCATTTCCCTCTTTCCTCTACTTTATTGAAATCCTTGCAGAGCCTTTGACTAGATTTCCCTGAGTTTTTAGAAAACAAAATCGTATTTTTTTCAATTTTCCCAGTACTATCCCTCCCCTGCAATGGACACCAGGGTGCCACTGTTATACTTGCACTCCCATGTAGCTCTATGGTGAGTGTCACTCCTCCCTGTCTCCTTGAGAACAGGAGCATCACCCTCTCATTTCATTGACAATCTTAAGGTCTACCAAGTTTTGCTCAGCTTTGTTGATCAGAAGTTTTTAACCCAGGAGTCCTCCATCTTTTTTTGGCTTTATTTTTCTCACAGAACTATTATTCATCTTTGTTTGAGCTTGCACATTCTTCCTAGATTGCGAGATTGGTGTTTTTACCTTTCATTGGTTTAGTCCTTGTTTTGCAACATGATCAATTATCTTCCTAATTGGAAGGGTCTACAAGGGTTTGTTGGTCATTGATTTCCTTATCAGTATTATCTTGATTAGAGGAATTGAAACTCGATTTCTTGCCATAACCTAGCTTTGATGTCATTTCTTACTGCTCACTTTTCAAACATTATTGAGCATGTTTTTCTTGATTTCTAGTCTTTTTTGAATTTTTGTTTGAGCAAGTTACATTCTCTTTGATTTATTTTGTGGGTACCTTTGTTTGAACAATATTTTGCTTCCTATTGTATGTCATTATAAGTTGTGAACTATTTCATTATTAGTGAAAGAACGAAGCATTAGAATCACATCATTGCTTACATCTAAAAATTAAACAAAGAAAATTTGCAGAACTTTATATGCTTTAGTCTTGGATGTTGAAAGATTTTCTTCTTTGGAAATTTGGTGAATGTATGAATTCTTGTTTGGGAACAAAATTGCATTAAGTTTTTTTCATTCTTTATGAGTGTTTGTTTGTGACAAAAGAAAGAAACTCTTATCCTTCTCATATATAGAAGTTCATCGAAAAACAAAAATTGCATCTCATTCTTTTTTCTCTCTTTTTGGAGTCAAGTCTCAAAACATCATCAGTTTCACTATCATCCACCCTTGAGTAATGAACGGCCATCAAAATAAGCGATAATTAAAATTGATCTAGAATTTTTTATTTATAGATCTTTACACCAACATTAGACTAGGGATAGATCTTTGGAATAGTTTGTAATATTAACTCTCCAAAGCATTAAATACAAATGTAAAATCTTGTGATAGGGAGAGAAAATCCAATTTTAGTATAAGCATAGTTGGGATCCCTCTCTCACATAGGGGTTACACATGAGGTCATGTGTGGGAGAGAAATGGATAGTACCCCTCTGAGGCTTAAGAAATCATAGAGGAATGATCATATATTGGGGTTTCTTCTTGAGAATCAATTATTTTCATTTGGTCTCGGAGCTTCGTGAATCATGAATCCGTTCAGGGTCACCAAAAGTTTACCGGTCCACTTGTCCTCAATTCTCTTGAATAATTTAGGACTTGATATCATACCCATACGTTTCGACCCAATTTTCAAATTTACTGACCCATAGGCTAACTGCGAGTTGGTAACCTTAGTGGCCATAATATTTAGGTTCTATACATGAGGTGATATTGAATGAGAGTATTTTTTGTACTTGGGTCAAATGTTGGTCAAACTCACTCGGGCTCTTTGGTGGGTAACCCATGGGTAACCATGAGGGAACTTGAACTAAGGAATAAGTATTTTAAGTAGGTATCCAATGTAACTGATCCACCCGCTCAATCCCATCCCCTTCTCACTTTGTTCTCATGATGTTGGATTCCATCACCAACTAGTGAGTTCATTGTGAGAAGCTATTGTTTTGCTTGTTGGTTTTCTAGATTGTTAACAAGTGTTGTTTCTTCATCTTAGTTGTCCTTAAGATTGGTATTGTGGTTGAAAAAGTTATTCATCGATCACGTAGGATGTAAGGGTTTCCTCTAGAAGTCTACGAACCCTTATCTCCTAATTCATCTGAAGACACTTTTTGTGAAGAAATTGTTAAAGAATAAAATTATTCTGACACTGGGAGTGTTGCTACTGCTTTGATTGAACATCCCGAGGGAAAAATAGTCATACTTCATGAAGGATATATCCTCCTTTCCAACCCAACATTGACCAACCCTCTTGATCCACTACTTCTCCAAGTAGAATCTTCAGGAAATATCATAGTTGAATATTATTCTAGATTATTGTCAAGGCCATTTGAATAAGTTTACATGGAACCAAAACAACCCATTGAAAATGAAGATTACACTACTCATCCTCTCTACTAAAATGGTAGATCAACATAAAACCATCATTCATTCTGTATAGAGAGCTCCATCGAGTCGTGATCTTTTTGAAATTTTCAATTCCACTCTATACCCCTCAGCATCCATCTATCACTACTAGTCCAGATGCAGGACCATCTAGTCATCCTATAGAACCATCACTTCATATTGCTACCATTTTAGGAAAAACAATGAGTGATACAGGTCTTATTCTGCCTAGTCATTTAACAAACACTATGATGGTCACACCCACAATGCCTCTTCATGCAGGCACTTTTTTTTCACACCACAGAATCCACTTAGGACACCTTCCCATATTAGAGTGAAAAACCATGTCCCACAACAAATCCCTATTGGGGATAAATCCTCAGTTACTAGACAAATACTTATTGGGGGGAGATCCTCAGTTACTGAAAAAATCTCTATGGGGGGGAAACCCTCCTTTAGTGGACAAGTCCTTATCATCACCCAACCAATGGCAAGGGGGAAAATATCAGATTCTTTTGCCAGAAACCCACAACCATCTTGGGGACCACCTCAAGAAGTATATTTTAATATACCACCTAAGGGTATATCTTTTCATCCAAACCAACAAGGGGGATATGTAAATCCTAATCCTTCGAGACTTTATTCTAGACAACCTTTCCCAGGTGTCCCAAATCCCACTTGGAGTCCTCAAGGCCAATCATCGTTTCCTCCATAGGGTCAAACCAGTTACCCTCCCCAGGTTCAAGCTAGTTATCCTTTTCATGGTAAACCTAGCTACCCTACTCAAGGAAAAATTGGTTACCCCCCGGGTCAAACCGGTTACCCTCCTCAGGGTCAAATAAATTATCCTCCTCAAGGTTACACTGTTAATACTCCTTCGATCCCCACTAGTTATCCTCCTCAGGGTCAAGTTGGTTTTCCTCCAGGCTTTAACCATGTTCCCCAATAGATGAATCCTACTTTTACTGATCAAAATCATCAACAGTTGTATATGGGAGACCTTTTGGATACAACTTCCCACAACAACCAGTTTACGGTCCTACTGGTATTCCCATGCCTCAATAGTATCATCCTCAAGCTAATCGAAAATTATCTTTTTTGGATACTTTATATCTATTAGACCTGTCGAGATTTACAAATGATTCCATACGACACTCCCCTTATGTCCAATAATTCCTTCCAAGTTACCATCAAATATTCTAAAGTTTGAGAGTAAACATGGAGAAGACCTGAATAACCATGTCATGAAATTTCATATTTTGTGTTCATAAAACTCATTGATGGATGACTCTATTCATTTACGTCTTTTCCAGTGAACTCTTACAGGATCCATGGAAAAATGGTATATTGAATTACAACATGGATCCTTTCAAGATTTCAACTCGCTTGCCATGGATTTCCTCACAAATTTTCAGTTGCAAATTAGATATAAAACTGGAATGGAAATTTTGACCTTCCTTCATCAATCTATCTATGTACACATTTCTGATCATATTCATGAGTGGAGGTGACAACGATGGTTTATCAAAGCTACCACCCTTGACCAGTTGTTGGAAAAATGGTTCATGAAATATCTATTGCCACCTATTGCTCGTGATATGGCAATGGGAGGTCTAGTTACAAAAGAGGAATCTATTTCTCGTGCCAAATACCTGGATTTGGCTTAATCCCAATATGGTACTTTGTATGAACTGATCCAAAATGCTCCCCATACATCAACTAATCCATCAAAACCATATTCTAACGCCCATTACGACAATGTTATTGGTTCATTCAAAACCAAACCTGCCTCACAGTCGACTGGAACTAAAAATCATTTAATGTCTACCCTGACTGTGGTGCAGGATTTTGTCCCATCCAATCCCTCCCCTACCAAAGTATATGAAGTGAATGTGGTTCAATCTGCTTCACCACCACAATCCGAAATAAAAAATAAAAATAAGAATAAATCAAAGAAAAATACTAATCAAACAGAAAACCCAAAAACACAGACCTAACCACCTGCTGCTAAAAAAAATCCACGACAGAAACTAAAATGTCCCTGTCTCATATGTGCCAAAGATCATTACACGAGATATTTTCCTCATTGCGAGGAAGTAGAAAAATTATTTAAAGGAAATTCCCAACCTGTTGTCTTGACACATCCTTTCCCACAATAGCAATGACCGGTTGTACAAAATCTTGCACCTTCGCAAGGAGGAAACCCAGGTCATCATCTTAAAGAGGATGCTTCATCAAGTGCCCACATTTATATGCTCATTGGTGTGGATTTGACCACTAGAACAAAAATATATGACACGCCTCCAAGGAAAACTGGTAAATATAATGTAACGATTGGAACAGTGACTGGTCCACCTTCCACTTATGTTACCCCTCCATATGGACCTCTCTAGATTGAGAAACCAATTTTTTACTCAATACTACACCCACCCAAGAGTACCATTCAAAATTCAACCTTCAATCCCAACTCTCATGTCGGCCAGAACTACAACATAGTTGAACATCTGGCCCAAGCACCTTGTGAAATTTCAGCACTCAGATTCTACAAAATTTCCCTAGTTACCGTAGGACTCTCTTGGAGGCCATTGGAGTTGTATATCTTGAGTCATATACTACTATCACGATTAACCTAGATGATTATAAATTGAGGCTCTCTCACCAAATTGTGTTTCAAATCGATGTTGTTGTTCACAATCAACACATTCATTGCACTATTTTGGATGAAGGAGCATCAACCTATGTCATGTATTTAGCTTATTTAAAAGGCATTAAATCACCAGGTCTTAATCAATCTCCCACCATGTTAAAAACATTTGAAGGATGAGGTTTTAGACCTCATGGACTATTGCAATCATTATTAGATCAAATGCAAGGAAAAATCATTTCTGTTGATGTGGAAGTAGTCGAATATCCTTTAGATTATAACTTGCTACTTGGACGAGGATCGTTTTATGCTATGTCTGTCATGGCATCTTTGTTTTTTAGATATTTCAAGTTTCCTTATCAAGGAAACATAGTGACTATCGATCAGTTATATTATTATACACCTGATTCCTGCAGCCAGACTACCAATAATGTCTCATTTTTGGGAGACTCAACAATCACTTATGAAAGTGTGGGGGTTGTATTATTAAAATATTCTTCGCTCATGGGAAATTTTCTCATGCATGTCACTCCAACCACACAACATATCGCAATGGTAAACATGATTTCAACCATGGTACATCACTTCCTTGAATCATCTCATTCTTGGATCGTACCTAGTCCTTTAGAATTTAATACACTAGGTGACACTATGCCACTTAGTCCAGTAGAGGAAAAATATGAATCCATTCAATATGTCTCTCCTTCACCTGAAAAATAACATCTATTGGTGTCTGATTCTTACTAATTACCATATTGTTTAGATTCCTTATCATTGACCTTTGATTACATCCTACATAATTTTCCATCCGATGAATATATAATGGAAATGCTTAATATCGAAGAGTCACCATGGGATGATAACCACCATCGCTCATCCTTTCTTCCTAGTTTGTATGAAATTGAGAAATATATTCCATCTATCTTTCAATATAATATTTTCAACAATCCTCAATCTCCAATACTCACTCAAGATACAATCTCCAAGGGAAATTTGGGAAACATATTACAAACCATTAGTGTTGGCATATCCAAAAAAGAAGGTATCATGGAAAACATACAATTAGGCGTGAATTGTTAAGCTGAAGAAATTCAAAATTGCGCCGCCTTATTTAAAGAATTCCACAAAAATTTCACCTGGAGATACAAATAAATTCCAGGGATCAACCCTTCGATCATTGTGCATGAAATCAAAACTTACCCTGGAACAAAATCGGTACGACAGAAAATTTGCCCTGTCCATCCAAGGAAAAATGTGGCAATAAAGGAAGAAGTCGAGAAATTATTGAAATATGGTTTCATATACCTTGTACCTCTGACCGAATGGGTTTCCAACATCATTCTGGTCACAAAGAAACAAGGGATAATTTTATTTTTCATCGACTATAGGGACCTCAATAAATCTTGTTTGAAATACAATTGCCCTACACCCTTCATCAAACAAATTATCGATAATTGCATTGAAAGTGTAATTTTCTCTTTTATGGATGGTTTCTTTCGTTATAACCAGATAGATATTTTACCCATTGATCAACATAAGACATCGTTCATCTTCCCATGGGGAACTTTTGAATATCGTAAATTACCCTTTGGCCTTAAAAACGCTAGAGCCACTTTCCAACGGGCTATGTCATACGCTTTCCATGATATCAAGCATATTTTTGATCCATATCTTGATGAATTTCCAACTCATTCATCTCATCGAAAATAGCATATTGATCATATACGAGCAATCTTTCTTAGATGTCGGCATTACAACATATGCTTGAATCCCCACAAATGCATTTTTGTTGTTAAATCGGGAAGACTCCTAGGATTCATAGTATCTAAAGACTGGATTAAGGTGGTTCCCTTAAAATTCAAAGCTATTCTCACTTTACCTACTCCCAACAGTATTACACAACTCCAAATTTTTCAAGGGAAGGAAAAATTTATGCGTTGTTTGATTTTCAATTACGCTGAAATCACGAAAGGATTCATGATACTGATGCAAAAATATTTTCCTTTTATTTGGGATGAAATTTCTCAACACTCATTTGATGATATCAAACATGCCTTGATGCATACACCACTATTACACCCCTCTAACTATGCGAGAGATTATATCCTTTATTTAGCTACCTCCACTTCCACTATTTCCATGGTGTTATTTCAAGAGTATGACAACAGTGCAGAACATGTGATATATTATTTAAGTAAGAGCCTTTTAGGTCCTGAACTTCGTTATTCACATGTTGAAAAGTTGTCTTTGGAAGTAGTCATCATTGTTCAAATATTTTGTCACTACATCTTACTTCACACTACCACGGTCATTGTTGAATCGAACCCCATGTACCACATCTTGACTCATCAAGTACTTGGGGAAATTATTCAAAATGGATCATCATTCTTCAAGAATTCAATCTCGAGTTCATGAAATCCAAAGCAAATAAATCGTTGGTTTTTTCTGAATTAATTTGTGACCTTCCCCATACAAATGAGGAAAATTATCCCAGTGATTCCCTTACAGATAAGTCATTATTCCTTATCAGTACATCTGACCCATGGTATGGAGATATTATTTTATATCTCCAGACCCAACACTTCCAACCAGGAATTTAGCGTGATGAACGGCGTCATATCAGACACCATTCAAAACACTACCTCATTGTAGGTGACACTTTATATCGTCATGGTGTTGATACTATTCTATGACATTGTTTAACCCATGAAGAGGTTGAGCATGTTTTAAATTATTGTCAACTTAGATATTGCAGCATTCATCTCTCTAGGATGGCTACAACCCAAAAGATATTATGTGTCGATTATTTTTGGCCAACCATTTTCAAAGACTGTATTGAGGTTGTTAAAAAATAACCACCCTGACAAATATTTTAGAAGAAAGCATATACCCAACCATATCCCCTCCATCGCAATGTTGTCATATGCCCCTTTTCAAAATGGGGAATTTATTTTATGCAATGTAAGCCTAGCTCAGTTGAGTGGCATGGTTATATTATCGTCGCAGACAATTATTTCACTAGTTTGAGGCTATGCCTACATTTCTAAATGATGGTCAGACTGCAACACTTTTAATATTTAACCACATCATCGCTCGATTTGGAGTCCCCTGAGATATCGTAACCGATCACAGATCCCATTTCCAAAATCATATGATGAGTGATTTACATACCAAATTTGGTTTTTGACATAAAAATGATCCCTATACTATCTTCAAGCTAATGAAACAAGTTGAAGCCATTAATAAAGTCCTAAAAACCATGATTCAATGCATGTTGGAGGTGAAAAAACCACTTGGCATTTGCAACTCTTCTCAGCACTTTGGGCCTATCGGACTTCGGTTAAAACCACCACTGGATTCACACCTTTTCAGCTTGTATATGGGTTAGAAGCAGCGATGTTGATCGAATGTGAGATTCCATATCTAAAAATAGTCATAGAACTCCTACCCAACACCTCTACAAAAGAGGAATGTTTCTTGTACCTAACAAAGTTGGATGAAACCATTGTGATTCTACTCTTATTAATGATACATATCAAAAATGCATCAACACCCAATATGATAAGTCTATCCGACCTTGCATATTCTTGGAAGGAGATCTGGTGTTGTCCTATGAACAAGACCACGATAAACTTGGAGAAAGGAAATTAGAGCCTATATGGCATGGACCTTACATCATAAAATTTGTGCTACAAAAAGGTGCCTACGAGCTAATCAATTATGATGGGATCCCTCTCAGTGAGCCCCGCAATGGGATCTACCTGGAAAAATACTACGCTTATACAATCTTTCATATGTGTTGTGTACATTATTGTACCATATTTTTTGATTTGGTGTGTTTTTGCTTTTGCATGAAATATTTTTGTTTCATTAGTTGCTTATACCTTACTTTGTGCTTGGATGCGCATATGTCATCATCCTTCCCTATGCATTTGTATTTGTAGATGGCGCTAGCCGACATACCCAGAACTTAGCTTCTGTAGCTTGGACCATTTACCATTATGGCAAGTTGGTAAGCTCGGGAGGGACTTTTCTTGGAGCTGCAACCAATAACATTGCACAATATCACACTATTATCAGACTCTTCACTAAGGCTGCCTCTCTTGACATATCCCAAATAATCCTTATCCTTGATTCCCAACTTGTAGTTTTTCAACTTAATCACGTTTATACCATATGTAATCCAATATTGTTATGTATCTACTTGAGGGTTCGTCATTTCGAAAGGTTTTTTACTTACATAGAATACCAACACATACTGAGAGAACTTAATACCATTACAGATTTGTTAGAAAAATCCATGTTGGATTGGCATCTAACACATAGATGAATATTCAAAGATCACAAAGAATCAACATAAAATGCAAAAACATCACATCATTGTAACATAACTAGATGAGGCAAAACCCATATGTGTGTGTGTGTGTACGTAGAAAAAGTGTGTTGTAATATAGTCCAAAAAGTACATAGAGAGGAAAAAATTGGGCTATTATGCCCATACATCATCATATCAAGACTATAAGAAACTCTACTTGTTTCCCTCTACTACATTGTACTCATGGTAGCACACTGCTTCTCTAGATATTCATCTCAACAGATGGCTAAGACTCTTTGGGACACCCATTGTGTTCCTCTACAAGTGTACAGGAACATCCCATAATCTCATAGAGAGGACACCCATGGTAAGTCCCCTGAGATTTATTTCTACCTTACGAAGTCCTCCAACTCCACCACCTACCTCTACTAATGCATGTGCACCGCCACATCGTCCAAATGGTGGCATCCCATCTAGACGAACCATCCCTATTTCTACATGATGAAAAACAAAACATGTTTAAATCCCTCCTTGTACAACAAAAAAAAATGCATATATTACAAAACAAAACACATACTTTTTCAAGGTCAAGGTCTCTCGTGTTTTACCTGATGCAACCCACAATGCCCCTTCAGGGAGCAGTAGATGTGCACAACCCCTAAAATCAACCTCAACATAAGGGTAGTCCTCCACCATCACAATCTGCCTCCTCCACCATCACGATCTTCATCCTCCGCCATATGAAGAAGCCAGCAGTAAAAGAAAAGGATGAGGGCTCATTCCCCAACCAAGGTGAAAGACTGGTCCAGTTATCCATCTGGGGCTCGGATGCAATATGCTCCATCAGTGCAACATATGGTTGTATTTGTGGTACGCACTCCAAAAATAACGATACCACCCAGGAAATATCTATACATAAATGTGTTTTTCTTTCCCTCTCTACATCTGGAAAGTTGATCTTTCACATTTGTCAAAAATCCTGCACACAAATTAAATATCCTCGGCTCAATGCATTGAACGGCATACGCCATATGTGATTTGGAAGAAATATGGGGACCGGTGCTTCATGCCAATTTAGTAATAGTAAACAGGATAGCTCGTAGTGGAAAATCCCTCACATCCTTGATCATAATCCTTACACTCTCTTTGTGTGATCCTAGCACACAAAACTGTGTTATATACTCATTTTTCTACTATGGCATGGTCTAATGACCAGATAGGATGATGGGTGGCCCTCTCCTCGGGAGCCCCATCAGAAAATACACATCCTCAATTTCGATCTCTAACATGTGAGATCCTACATGGAAGGTCTACTCATCAACATCCCACAATCCAATCAGATCCTTAAGGAGAAGTATTTCCTTTCGCATATTATGTATCTTGAATAATTTCAATAACCCATAGTTCTGAAGAGATGCCCTCACTTGAGGGTCACGTAAGGCAGCCATATCATCATTCCCATTATATCTTTCCTTCCATTCAATCATTTTGGTTGATAAATCTCTGCAAATCAATAGTTAAATGCATTAGCCAAAATCCCAAACAGAGAAAATACTTTTTCAAAGGTCAAAATACAAAGAAAAAATTATGTTTTGGGCCTTTCGTATCCTCATAGGATATTACAAATCATTGGCGCCCCGTAGTCAAAGGTACCAGGGCACCAAGATCTGATATGGCTCCCCTCCTGACTCCTTAGGAGAGCACCACCCTAGTAGGGTGTATTGGAGGTTCTCAAGGAACCCAAAAATAGTCAAAATTTGCACAAAAACAACCACGAAAGCATTAAAAAGAAAGAGGACGACAAAAAAATCACTCCAAATGGGGGAAAATTCAAGTGAAAAGGGAAATTGCAAGTGAAATGTGAAAATGAATTAAAATTTTACCCATAAATAACTTTTTACCATTTGCAAATTAGTTTTATCTAACCCTTTTTCACGTTTATATTTCTTATCATTTGGTCTTTTTGCAATTATCGTCATTGTTTAATGAATTGCTGAAATTTTTTTCTCGGGGTGATTTATTTATGCAGGAACATATGAAGCAGAATAATGTTTTCACCATGTAATCTCTCATCGTCATTCGATCTCATTAAAATATGAAGAGTCATCTGTTGGGAAATAGTTTAACCCTTTTCGGTCCCAGTAGACTAACTACGAAAAAGGAATACTCTAGTCAAATCTCTACTAGAAGAGTTCTTCGTCGTATTATTTTATGCTTTATTGGGCTTCAGAGACTAAAATTATGAAAAATAACACCCACGGAGTTTTCTTTAAGTTCTTTTCAAACTTCCTAAACATGAAAAACAATCGATTTTTCCTTCTCTGGACCCGTAAAACTATACATTGGAGGGCCCATCTGGGGAATGTGAGTTATATTGAGCACCTATGATCCTCCTTGAGCTCGATAAACAAGAAATAGGTACTCATCTATTTGGATGGGGGGGAATTTGAAGGAAGTGGGTCGAGATTTTTGAAACCTTTAAGGAAGATTTGTCATCGCCCTTGAACATGGCACGTGTTTGCATCTCACCTTCAATTTGGTTATTTCACTCTCTCCTTAGTCATACCAATCCTATGAGTCTTTTTACTCCTTCGAATCACCCAAATAGAGCCCTAGATTTTGTCGCACTGTGATTTGGTCCTTTTCTCAAATGAGTCGAAGTTGTCAAATATTGTGTCATGCCTCATAATGTTCAAGGGAAGTTTTTCACTTTAGTATTACTATTTTTCATTCATGTGTCAGTCCATATTTCCAAACTCATATCAGTGTCCTATGATTGTTTCATGTTGATGATGATGGATACATAAAGGCCCTCCTTCGACAAGTCTTTTTTGGTCGACTTCATCACATTATCTGGGAATTTGACTTAGAAGCACAGCGGTACCTTGGAACCGGAATGCCCCAATGGAGGGCCTCCTTTCCTTCAATGATGGGTTTACATCATTAACCCATGATCAATTGATTCCATGGATTTTCAAACTCAGCTCATTTATTCACATTCTTTGGAATGTATTAGGGTGCCTTGGGAGTCATTGACATCATTGGTGATTTTCCCTCGCACTTTTTAAAGGTATACCTAAATGATTGGTAATAAAGTGGTTTCTACCATGTTTGACATTAAATAATTTATTCACATGGATAGACTCATACCATTTCGGGATTGGGACAAAGACCCTGGGTTGAGCGCTCACTATGTTGTGTGCGTTTCCCAAGTTTTGATAGAGATTAATTGACTATTTTACATAGATCCACTTTGTATTGGTCTGTGGCTATGTTCTTGTCATATCATAGCTCCACTTTTTATTCTTTCATGGCTACGATCAGGGCATGTCATGGATCAATGGATCCACATTGTATCTTTGGTGGCCATCTTCTTAGTCAATATCAATATGGATCTACAGTGTATTGTTCGACAGACATGCTTTGAGTCATTTATATTCCGAGCATTGGTATGTTTTCCTAGGAAACAAAATGTATATTAATATTGTTTGATGGTTGTTTGCAGCTTCTACCAGGTTCTCCGACTCCACCACCCTTGCGTTGAACAATCTACAAAGTGTTTTGGCCATCAATTCTCACTTATGACTTCACACTTTGGGGAGAAATTTGTTAAACGTAAAATTTTCATGCTTTCATTAAATGTCTCAAGTGTTTCATGTGGTGAAAATGTTGCATCGCAAGTGTCACAAGTGTTGCATGTGGCAAAAAAATCACATAATAAGCATTGCAAGTGTCGTAACTATTGCACCCCAACTATCACAAGTGTCACAAGTGTCGTAACATGCTCTATACACTTTTAGTAAGTGTCACAACTCAAATGACATCATAAAAACACTTGATACAACCCCAAGAACATGTTATAATAAGAAGATCCATCATCTGATAGTCGAAACAAGGTTTTTTCCTCGATATTTTGTCACTTTTTGAACATTTTGGAAGACTGTCACTCCCCTACCCATATTTAGGGGATTCTAGTTCACCCTTGACCATATTAAGGGGGCACCATGGTGCCCTATCTACCACTTTAATGGAGCTCCATGTTGGTTGGAGGAAATCCTATAGAAATCCCACCTTCTTCTAAGGGATAGATCTGAATGGATTGGGTTGGTTTGGCTCAATCTGACTCCATGGATATATCTAAGGATAAAATCATAACTTGTGGATCCATATCCTCAACCAATCCCAAAAATACTCAAGGTGGTTGATCCTCTCAAATCCTATAAATGGAGGCATTTCCATGTTGAAAGGGAGAGAAAGAAATCAATAATAGCATTGTCATTTTGATCGTATATTGTTCATGCAAGGGTTGGATGAGGAGAGCCTCGAGGATTTGTTGAATATTCATACTCACATTGTAAGTATATGATTTGGGTTATTAAATTAATATACTTGGCATATTTCCTTCAAGTATGTGTACTTTCACATTTACTTGCCTATTGGCATTCAATATTCATAGTTATATCTATTTAGTTAATCATATAGAGTGGAAGAAAGGTATCTTTGTTGTTCTTTCCAGGATCTCATCTGCTTAAAGGAGCTTAGGAATCAAGATCAAGATTTGGAGCATCAAGGACAATCACCGAAATAAGGTATGTCACACTTTTTTTCCTCTCGTTTAACTAGTTGAGTTAGATCTAAAAGGAATATAGCAACCACTTGTACTTTTATGTCTTGGTAATAGGGGTCTAGGAATCCAAGGGAGATTTCACTTGTCCACAAGGGAAATATTCCGTAACAAGAAGATACATTACATCAAATTTCAATTGACTACTGAGAAATAGAGGATTTATTTTTTGACATAAGAGTAAAGCAAGAAATAATTGTCGTGCATATGAGGGATTATATTGAGAATTCGTTAAAGAATTCTTTAATCAAATAACTGAAGTAGATCAAGAAGTGTCAGTTATAGCCAGTCAAAGAATCCTAGCATGGGAGAATAAAAAAGGAACATCCGCCAGCAGATAGTGGAGGAGAGAAATCCATCATAGTGAGTAAACTAATCACATATTTCATAATTTCTCTATTATTTTTCCTTCTCATTCAAATCTCATCCAATTGTGTCTTATCCTTCTTGAAAAATAAAAATGGGTTTCTAATTGCCTCCTTCTTTCTTCTTTTTAGGTTCATCTCTGTTCCACTTTCTTTTTATGGTCCACGGGAGCCCAATCCCAGTCCATTTGGATGAATTATATGTTATTTTTATTACAGACTATGAATACTATTAGTTTTTTTTTAAATCCCAAGAGAACTATTTTTGGGTGTAATTGCAGTGTCTTCTGAAACTATAAGATATTGAGCATTGGATGTTTGAAGTGCACCTATCATATTCTCTCTTATTTTGAATGAAAGACTATTTTAAAGTTCTCTCAATTGTGGACATGTGACTTTCCTTCTTATGAATGTGATCAAAATTTATAATATTGTGATGAATGTGAGAATTTTATCATTTTTCATATAATGGTTATTTTATTTCTATACACTATTTTGAGTATATTGTATTTTAGTATTTGAAATATTCATGGTCCTCTTCTCAATAATTTTCTTTGTGAATATTTTATTTTTCATTCAATAGCATTTTACATTTTTTATTGAGCAATAAAGATTGGGGTTTGTTATTTATTACTCTCCATTTTTTATATTTTAGTCTGAGGATATCAAGATTATTTATAAGAAAATATAGAGGAGTACCACCCTTATAAAAATGCAAGGGGATATTTTATCCTCATGAGGTTGTTATTTGGATATTAACAAATATAAACATCAACAGGAGGTTTCCTCAACACTTTTATTATAGAGAATGTGCAAGATTGTCAAGAAAATTTCCAACTATACTTGGATCAAGGGATATTTGTTCAAATTTGGAGCAAGCTAKATTCTTAGAATATGTATTAGGTAGAATGAAGTGCATGGCATATGACCATGCATGCCATCATAATCCTTGTTGGTTGTGGAGCCTRATTATCTTCTTGATTCATAGGTCTTTGTTTTCCGCCATGTTTATACCTCATGAATACTTTACACCCTAGAAGAATGTACACTCATCCATGTGGGGGAGTGCAGGGGGGGTTACCCCCTYTGCGGGGTCTAGGGGGGATATCCCCTTGGTTGGGGGTCTAGGGGAAAGCGGGCCCCCAGCGGGGGTTCGGGGGACAGCATTCCCCGATGGGGGTTCAAGGGCAAAGCCCCGGAAGGAAAAATTACCTTGTAAATGTATATTGTAATTTCATTGTAAATATGGACCATTCATTATAAGGTCATAGATCTGACGATAGAAATTATGTTAGGGTTTTTTTCCCTAGAAGGAAACCCTATTTTATTAGGGAAATGTATTGTGGCTATACATCATTGTGAATATTGTATTCTGAGAGAGGATATTGTGAGAGAAAGAAGAGGAAGTTACAGCGGGTGTGTTGTAGGTTGTATCCCTTCATTTGTTGGATAATAATAAAGGAAGGAGCTGACAATTGCTCTAGTGGATGTAGCCCACACTAGGTGAACCACGTATATTTGTTTCTCTATTGTATTGTGTATCTTCTATGTTTTATTTCTGCATTTGTTTTATTTTATTGCTTTGTGATCCTGTTTTTCTAACAACTGGTATCAGAGCGAAAGGTAACTCGTAGGAAAAGAGGGTTCCTGGTTTGAGTGGGAGCAATGGAGGAAGATGGAAAGTTTAGGGTCGAGAAATTTAATGGCCAAAACTACCAGTTATGGAAGATGCAGATGGAATATTATTTATATCAGAAGGATCTATTCTTACCATTAGGTGGAATAGCAAAGAAGCCGACAGATATGAAGGATGAAGAATGGGATATTCTTGATAGAAAGGCTCTATGAATGATACGGCTAAGCCTGGAAGCGTCGTTGGATTTCAATATTTCGAAGGAAAAGACAATGAAGGATCTGATGGATGCACTGGATAAACTTTATGAAAAACCCTCGGTGTCCAATAAGGTATTTCTAATGAATATATTATGTAATATGAAGATGTCAGAAGGTGGGTCTATTGTAGATCATTTAAATGAATTTATTACATTTACTAATCAACTAAGTTCTGTGAAAGTGGACTTTGATGATGAGGTCAGGGCTCTTCTAATATTGTGCTCATTGTCAGATAGTTGGAATGGATTGGTCATGGTTTTAAGTAACTCTGTCTCTGGTTCAAATACTTTAAAATTTGATGATGTTGTTGGTGTTATCCTTAGTGAGGAAATGTAATGGAAAAGCACAGGTGAGACATCAAGTAATGCGTTGAACATGGAGAATAGGGGAAGACAAAAGGATAGAGGAAAAGGCTTAGGGAACCATGGGAATTATAGGAAGGGAAGATCCAAATCCATACTTGGAAAGATAGAGTGTTGGAATTGTGGGAAGAAAGGACATCTGAAGAAAGACTGCAGAGCTCCAAAGAAACAAAGAGATGGACAACAAGAGAAAAATCAGAAAGCAAATGTAACATGTGATGTGTTACAAGATGCTTTGATTCTTTCTGTAGATAATATTTATGAGTCTTGGGTAGTAGATTCAGGGGCTTCATTTCATGCCACACCCCATAGGAAACATTTTATAGATTATGTTCAAGGTGATTTTGGACAGGTTCATTTGGGTGATGATGCACCATGAAAAATTGTTGGAATGGGAAAGGTAAAAAAAAATCAAATCAATGGAAACCAATGGTTGTTGAAAGAGGTAAGACATGTTCCAGATCTAAGGACAAGTATAATTTCAACAGGGTAGTTGGAAAGTGAAGGTTGTATATCCGTATTTACAGATAAGGTGTGGAAGGTCACCAAAGTATCATTGGTGATAGCAAAAGGAGAGAAGGTAGGTACATTGTATTTATGTACTGGTAATGTTGATTCTTCTATCTCTTTAGCTTCTACAGGAGTGGATACAACAATGTGGCATCATAGGCTTGGACACATGAGTGAGAAGGGGATGCAAATACTTCACAAAATAAATTTGTTTCCAGGTCTTAAACAAATTGATTTGGACTTCTGTGAGCATTGTGTTTATGGAAAACAGAAGAGAGTCATATTTCTCAGAGTCGAAAAATAAAAGAAGAGTGAAAGAATAGATCTTGTGCATACATATGTATGGGGACCAGCTCAAGTATCATATCTTGGTGGCTCTCGTTATTATGTTACTTTTATTGATGATGTAACTAGAAAAAATTGGGTTTATTGCATTCGACAAAAATCTGATGTTTTTGATACTTTTAAGAAATGGAAAGCTTTGGTTGAGATTGAGACAGGAAAAAGGTTGAAGTGTCTCAGATCAGATAATGGAGGTGAATATTTTAGCAAGGAGTTTGATTATTATTGTTCATGCCATGGGATTCATAGAGGGAAGTCAGTTCCAAGAACACCACAAGAAAATGTTGTGTTAGAAAGGATGAACAGGAAAATCATGGAGCGTGCAAGGAGTATGAGATTGCATGCTAGTTTTCCCTTACAGTTCTAGGAAGATGTTGTACATATTTTTGTTTACTTAATAAAAAGAGGTCCTTCAAGCTCTTTGGATGGTATAATTCCAAAGGAGTCATGGACGGTTAAAAAGGCAAACTATTCTTTTTTGAAGACTTTCGGATGTGAAGCATTTGTCCATATTGATAAAGAAAATAGAACAAAGCTTGAGGAAAAATCCAAGAAGTGTACCTTTATTGGATATGATGTTAATGATTTTGGTTATCACTTATGGGATTATGAAAATAAAAAAATAATTAGGAGTAGAGATGTCATATTCAATGAGAAGGTCATGTACAAAGATCATTTGCAGGGAAAGAAACAGGAAAAAGAAAAACTAGAATACACAGTGCTTGATGAGATCACTGAAAAAGAAATTCCAAAGGAACCAGAAAATCAAAATGTACAACAACAAGAGAAATAGATACCTCAAACTCCTACAAGTATTGTTATAATATATACCAGGTTAAGTAGACCCCCTAAACGATACTCTCCTTCATTGTATTGTTTATTGTTGACTGATTCTGGTGAACCAGAATGTTAGGAAGAGGCAATACAGGTAGACACCAAAAAGAAGTGGGAGAAAGGAATGAAAGAGGAAATAGATTCCTTGGTAAATAACCAGACTTGGGACTTGGTTCAGTTTCCTGTAGGAAAAAGAGCATTGCAAAATAAATGGGTTTACAAGTTGAAGGAAGAAAATGGAGGAAAATGGTGGTATAAGGCTAGACTTGTTGTAAAGGGGTTTGCACAAAAGAAAGGTATATATTTGATGAAATATTTTCTCCTGTTGTTAAAATGACTTCAATTAGGACTATTTTGAGTCTTGTGGGAGTAGAAGATTTGCATCTTGAACAGTTAGATGTAAAAATAGTTTTTCTCCACGGGGTTTTGGAGGAAGAGATTTATATGCAGTAGTCGCAAGGGTATGAGGTCAAAGGGAAGGATAATTTGGTATGCAGGTTGAAGAAGAGCTTGTATGGCCTAAAGCAAGATCCAAGGAAGTGGTATTTTAAGTTTTATAGGTTTATGACAAAACAGGGTTATAGTAGATGTCATTCTAATCACTGTGTTTATTTTAAAAATCTAGAAAATGGAAGCTATATTATCTTGCTATTGTATGTAGATGACATGATTGTTACAGGGTCTAATATGCAGGATATAAATGTGATCAAGAAGAAATTAGCCAATTCATTTGCGATGAATGATTTGGGTGTTGCAAAGAAAATCCTTGCTATGAGAATAACAAGAGACAATAAAAATCAAAAATTGACATTGTCTCAGGGTGAGTACATAAAGAAGGTGTAGGAGAGGTTTAGAATGAAGAATGCAAAACTAGTTAGTACACCTTTTTCCAACCATTTCAAACTAACCAAAGAAATGTGTCCCAAGACACAAGAGGAGATAGAATACATGTCCAAGGTCCCTTATTCATCAGCAGTTGGCAACTTGATGTATGCGATGGTTTGCACAAGACCAGATATTGCACATGCAGTTGGAGTTGTGAGTAGGTATATGAATAATCCAGGTAAAGAAAATTGGGAGGAAGTAAAGTGGATTCTCATGTATTTGAGAGGTATTGCTACTCATGCAATATGTTTTGGAGGCTCAAACACTTTTCTACAGGGATATGTTGATTCAGATATGGTAGGTGATAAATATAGTAGGAGGATCACCACAGGGTATGTTTTTACTATAGGTGGAACAATAGTAAGTTGGATTTTGAAACTGCAAAAGGTTGTTTCACTTTCAACAACAGAAGAAGAGTATGTTTCTACTACAGAGGCTAGTAAAGAAATGATTTGGTTACAGAGGTTTATTGAGAAATTGGGAAAGAAGCAAGAGAATAACAGGTTGTATTGTGGCAGTGAGAGTGTCATTCATCTTGCAAAGAACTCAACATTCCATTCAAAGACTAAGCATATAAAACTAAGATACCATTTCATTCGATCTGTCTTGGAAGATGGACATTTGAAGTTGGAAAAGATGCACACTAGCCAGAATCCTACATACATGTTAACAAAGGGAGTAACCAAGGAGAAATTGAGTTCTTGCTCAGTTTTAGTTGGTCTTCAAGCATGAATATGAATATTAGAAATTTTCCAGGTCCAATAATTTTCATATTCCATCAAATACAACAGCGGTGGAGTTGTTGAGGTTAGTCTCCAAGTGGGATATTGTTGGTTGTGGAGCCTGATTATCTTCCTGATTCAGAGGTCTTTGTTTTCAGATGTGTTTATACCCCATGAATAATTTACACCCGAGAAGAATGTACACTCATTCATGCGAGGGAGTGAAGGGGGGGTTATCACCCCTACGAGGTCCGGGGGGCCTATCCCCCCAGTTGGGGGGTTCGAGGGCAAGCGGGACCCCGGCAGGGGTTCAGGGGACAACGTTCCCCGATGGGGGTTCAGGGGAGAATCCCTCGAAGGAAAATTTTCCTTGTAAATGTATATTGTAATTTCATTGTAAATCTGGACCATTCATTATAAGGTCATAAATCTGACAATAGAAGTTATTTTAGGGGGTTTTGTCCTAGAAGGAAACCCTCTTTTATGAGGGAAATGTATTGCAACTATGCATCATTGTGAATATTGTATTTTGAGAGAGGATATTGTGAGGAGACTGTGAGAGAAAGAACAGGAAGTTATAGCGGGTGTGTTGTAGGTTGTATCCCTTCATTTGTTGGATAATAATAAAGGAAGGACCTGGAAATTTCTCTGGTGGACATAGCCCACACTGGGTGAACCATGTATATATGTGTCTCTATTGTATTGTGTATCTTTTGTGTTTTATTTCCACATTTTTTTTATTTTATTGCTTTGTGATCCTGTTTTTCTAACAATCCTTGTGGAGGCCATTTTTATGCAAAGAGGATAGCTTACAAGATCTTGCAAATAGGATAATATTGGCCTACTTTTCACAAGGATGTTGAGAAACATGTCTCTTGTTATGAAATCTAGCAATCATTGATAAGTCGAGTAAACAAAATGTTGCAATTTTTTTATCAAAACTAATAAATATTACAGATAATGAGGTTATAGATGATAGTTTTCCTAATGAGAATCTCTTTGCAATATCCTTAGAAACTCCATATTTTGTTGACATGGCTAACTACTTATCTACATGGAGGTTTCTTCAACACTTATCTTATAGAGAATGTGCAACATTGTCAAGAAAATTACCACTTATACTTGGATCAAGGGATATTTGTTCAAACTTAGACCAGACTAGATTCTTAGAATATGTATTAGGTAGAATGAAGTACATGGAATCCTCTATGCATGCCATTATAAGCCTTGTGGAGGCCATTTTTATGCAAAGAGGATAGCTTACAAGATATTCAAAATAGGATATTATTGGCCTACTTTACATAAGGATGTTGAGAAATATGTCTCTCATGGTGATGAGTTCGAACAGATGGGAAAATATAAAAATAGGGATGAGATGGCATTGCAACCCTGGGTCTTAATGGAACCATTTGATAAATGGTGTATTGATCGAGGAGGATATCCACATGGAAAATTCCTACTTTTCACACCATGGGATGAATCAATAAAAAGTTTGATGATCGGTGATAAAGTTTAAAATAAATAATTAATACTCATGAATTATTTAATTAAATTGTAAAAATGATTAATACTTGGAATTAGTATGAGAAACACATGTATTATACATCCAAATTGAAAAAATTAGGAATTCTTGGAGTGAGTGGAAATCTCACGTATTATTTGTAAAAATGGGAAATTAGTTTATGTGAGAATCCAACTCACAAATTAGTTTCCTAATTTTAAGGGGAAATTAGTTTCCTAGTCTTAAGGAGGAAGTTAAGGGTCTTATGAGTTAGTTTGGACTCTTCCTCACTTTATTAAAAGTGGTTTCCTAGTCTCAAGGAGGTAGTTAAGGGTATCATGATTTGGTTGATATGATTTATCATTTTTTTCCTTGAGTGGTTATGATATCCTAAATTTGTGGATCTTGTCTCGTTGGATTATGGAGACTAAGGAAACCATTTAAACTCACTATTGGGAGATATTTAGGAGGTTCTTTTGGAGACACTTTTGAGATCTATTTGAGGAGAGAATCAAGCAATCATGCTTGTGTTTTGTAATCCCCTTCATTGGAGAGTTGAGCCCCCTCCATTGAGGAGAATGTAGTATTTTTTGTGTGTGAAGAAATGTCACTTATGTGATAGGATTGGAGCATGTGCCACATTTTGTGAGAAGATTTCATCCCTTTCAAAGGAAGGATAATCAAGCGATTTTTATTCCAAGTGGATCCAAATATGTAGCGTGGATGTCCTAGTCAACTTTGTTAACAACTCGGTGATCTCTTGTATAATGTTTTCTTATGCATGCTTTATTTCTACAATTATGATTATTAAATGCATTAAGTAATGGATTATGAGACTAATAGCATATTCACCAAGTTAATATTCAATTTTTATTCAAGCTTTCATAAGTACATATTTTCACCTTTGATGCAATCAAGTTCAATAGATCCACAATTGTAAATATGACCTTAATTAAGTGGCCTAGAATCAAATCAAGTTTGGTATTAGTGTCACCCCAGTTCCAGATCAGGTATGTACTTTGTAGGTCCCATTGACCATCCTTCAAACCAAAAGCATCACATTCTAATATGAATTGGTCATTCGATCAAATGGGTAGAGGTAAAATCCATGAGGAATGCAAGTGAAAAAATGTAGCACAATTCCTAATGAAAAATATATTTTCTAGGTTTGAAATCCCAAGAGAGATAGTAATAGATTAGGGGCCCCAATTTACCTTAAATTCATGCATTTGAACAAGATGTGTCATAGGAGATTTTCCACCTACCACCCTCAAGAAAATGGACAAGTAGAAATCACCAATAGGAATTAGAAAACATTCTCGCTAAGACAATAAACTTAAATAAGAAATAATGTGTAAATATATTGGTTCAAACTATATGGGCATAGAATACAACTTGGAAGGCCACCATAGGGTTCACACTTTATGAGTTGGTATATGTAAAGAAAGAAATGTTTCCCATTGAATTTGAGATAGCCACATTAATAATAGCCTCCACCTTAAATTTAGAACTATCATTATCTCAATAAGAAACAATATAGTAGTTGAATGCCTTGGGTGAATATAGGAAGCAATCCTTGTTTCACATGAAGGTAGTACAACAAAAGAGAAAAAAAAATGACATGATAACATCATCAGGTGTAAGGTTTTCAAAGAAGGGGATCGGGCCCCTCCCTATTATTCTAGATTCAAATATTTCAATGGAAATTTGAAAACAATCTAGTTGGAGACATACTAGAAAGACATATGCTATGAGAATGGCTCAATCCTGCTCAAAATAATAGATGAGGAAAGGATACCTCTCTTGGTCTATGTTTATACGCTTGAGAACTATAAAAAATTATGGACAAGAGAGGAATTCACAACCCTACTTTATATTAAACAACTAAATGTTGTTGAGGGTAGCAACGATCCAACCCATCTTAATTTCTAGGGCCTATTTAAAAATAAAAGAAAAAACAATAAAAATAAATAAAAAATAAAAAGAGGAATATAATTACTTGGTGAAAACCACACTGATGATGATACTGAGAGGGGGGTGAATCAGTATCAAGTACAATTTAAAAACTTTTTCAACTTATAATTCAACCAGATTATATATTCAATTATATCCAATGAGCAATGAACAATAGTAAAATAGTTACACCATGCACAATATATGAGAAATAACCAATAGTTATTGTTCAAGGGAAGTAATGACTTCCAAAGGTAGCTACAGCTTCCAAATATAAAGGGATGGATAAACCTCCAAAATGAAGATACAATCCTCCAATATCAAGAGAGGGTTGACCTCTCCATCCTTTCCCCTTCCTTCCACCCAAGAATATATGAGAGATAATAAAACTTTACATTAAATGATCACCATCAACCAATCATCACATAGAACCTGATAATGTTTCCTGAGACTTCTTCAACTTTTTCAATTATTCACTTCTTAGAACACTTTTATCCTATAGATAATATAACTCAATGTATTCTCTGAAACTCCTCCAAGTTTCACTCCTTGAATCCTCCCAGAAAATGAGTTATAGAGAAAATGGTAGACCTTATTCAATTTTGGTTTATTCAGGAGAGCGAACTTGTACAGTATGCCCCGCGCTCAATATTTAACATAAGATTCTAAAATTTGTACATAGGAAACTACAGCCCATAATATTACAAATGCAATTTGTCTCACTTCATTTGGATTCTCTATGAAGACGTTATGATTGTTTTACCTAGAACACTTGTTTATGACTAGCTTCAGAAGTAGTCAAAAACCCTATCTTCCACAGAGTGTATCTCCAAAATTATAGCGAATAAAGAGATGAAATTTTTACCACATGTACCTAGATATGTCTTCTCAATAGCACACAAATTTCACCATCTAAATCATTCTAGAAAAAAAATTATAGTGAAAATGGTAAGATGACCTGTAAATAACATACCTTAGAACACATCACCAAAAGACTTCATCCTCCCTTGAAATTCGGCCTTCTTTACTTCCGATTTCCTCTTAAATTCGACTTATATCTCCTTATTCGTTAACAAATTTGTGTGTGTTAAAAAATGAATGTATAATTAGATGTATTTATACCCTTTATGTCATGTATTTATACCCTTTATGTCACTTCCTTTTAACATTAGGGCCGACATGTAGTTTCTTCTTCAATTCACATTGTCATCTTCAAAAATTCATTTCTCCTTAATTGTGAAGATCCACGTGACGTGCCACATACCATCATAAGTGGCATGAATTATACTATTCATACATGGGTTTTTTATATGCATGTGTAATTTACTCCATGTCTATCCACTTCGATCAACTGTGGGGTCCAAGAGCCAATGGCTAGGTTTGACATCAATGACAACAACCAATCTTCCAACAACTGAGGCACCAAGGATGGGACATTGATCAAAAACCTCCCAGAAGGAAACTTTAGCTCTGTAATAAAAATTTCACTATGATGAAAACATGTATATGCATCATGGGGTAGGGTAATGGTGAAAACCAACAATGGAACTAGTACCCCGAGAAAAAAGAAAAAAGAAAAAACATAACTCTTGTTTCAGTGTTTTGAGGGTTATAGAAGAAGAATAAAAAGAGGAAAACCTATAGACACTCTACACTATACAACATGAAAACCCTTCAATACCTTCCAATATATATGTCCCAAGTTATAGAACTCATGAAAGCTACAATCCAAGCTGGCCCTTGCAACAACATAACAAAAAACTAGTCTACAATGGATATCAAAAATAGTACAAAGGATCGTCATCATCTTTCATATCACCATCATCATGCATCATCACCACGACATTAATCATCCATATCATCATCCACATCAACAATAACACCATCAGTTTTAGCATCAACCCCATTTTCAAGAAAACCACAAACATCATCATCCACATCATCAGGTCCATATTTAAATACAATAGCAACATCAATGAGATCATCAACAACATCATCTTAAATAAAATATCCAATAACAACAACAATTTCCAACCTACAAAGACAAAGAAATATGTTTATTACAACAAAAGTACAAGCTCTGCAATTTTCATACTATAGATGGTTATCAAGCAAATCCTATTAAAGTCGGGATGCACATGCAACCAAAAAATATTTTATATTTTTCAACACAACAACCAAGGGTACACTATTTTAGTATATCTCTCGGTATGCACAAAGCTCAACTTGAAAAAAGACTCAAAATGTGTATCTTAGTGTACATAAACATTTCTCAACATGCAAAAAAATCAACATATCTTTGTATATCAACATCAACATGAAGATCAACAATAAAATGTAGTGCAACAATATCAACCTACATCAGAAAGATCAACATCAAGAACAACAATACAATACACGCTATAGCAAAAAGGTCAACCTACAACAACAATACAATTTACAAGCTTCTATCAAGCTCAAGTTTACTATCTATGAACCTCTCTTATGATTATATTTCAAAACTCTATCATGCATTCATTCTCTAAATTTCCAAAGCCTATACTAGAGAAGTTCCATAATCAATTTACTCCATAAGAAGCATCATCAATTAGAATCCAACTTACTCCATTAGAAACAAGCATTTCTCACCTCCACCATCCATTATTAGTAGTCATAATGCATTTCTTTCATACATCCACTTCACCTATTCCATCCATCAAACCATATACTTCCACTTAATACATCAACAATATACTCATTAAAATAGTTTGACATCTTATGCATCCCCATATTACACCATATTCATCCATTTCCATCCTTAAAAATCTTCAAAACGCAGTTATATTTACTAAAACAAGCACATGAAGTTATAGGAAGACAATGTTTTACACTGTTGTAGGAAGCTAAGGAAATCTTTGCACACATTGCTATAAGATGCTACAGAAAATCGTGCAACAAACACAGTGTTATAGGAGGCTACGAGAAACTAACATACAACACTATATTTTCCAAATTTTCACCTAAACTATTACCTAAGCATCAAAGGGACCGTATAACAACAAATTCCAACATCCTACAACACAACATTCCACCATAGATGATTTTAGGGGCTAAATTTTGCAAATGGGCTAATTTTTCATGTTTTTTCCCCAAAAAGATTCGCCAATTTACATTTTTTCTAAAAATGATTTGCCCAAATTCCATAGAATAAAATTATTTTACCTTAAAAATCGCCTAAACTTTATAGAAAGTATATAAAATCCTTAGAGATTTGAATATTTTTACAAAACTATCGCTAAACATTTTACATTTTACATATTAAGGAATAGTAAGATTAGCCCATGTTTCTACATTTTAATATAAATTTCCAACCTTAAAATCATCCCCATATTCCACTATTCCTTATGTCTTCAACTATAGTAGGATACTTTGCCTCCCTATAGGAATCTCTATTTCAGCTCAAAAGAATACATCAATAATACCAATAGCATTGTGTATGCTCTCCAATGAAATCAATATCTCTAGAGGTTCACTTTGACATCCATATTTCTTGTACAAATGATTGCATACTTGCATGTCAACACAATGAAATCAAAGGTATGTCACCAACTCAAACTTCACTCATTTCATTAAAAGTCAAAGTCAATCTCAATATTTTAAGCATAATAACTAAAAAAACTCCACAAAGACAGACAATTTGGGCCTCGAACATCCTTTTTGGGGGGGTGGAGGTTATCTAACGTTGTGTTGAGATGATAAATAGTTGGCAAGGTAATTGAGATTATGCAAGGGTTGGTGTCAAACATCACATCAAAATAGGATAGTGATGATCATTTCAAAAATTCCAACCTTTTGAATTATCAAAGGAAGGTGCTCAAAACCACCAAAACACATAATATCGGGGATAAATGCATGCATGCTAAAAAGTGAAGATATCCTCCACTACTACAAAATCATTTTTTCATTACAACCTTGTACAACTCTTGAATCCATAACCACAAAGACTTGTTTACAAGGTAGATTTCACAACTCTATATGTCATGTTTGTAGATAAGTCGCATAGCTCCAAAGACCACAAATAATCAATCAGGGTTACAAAAGGGTTACTCAAGCTACAATATCATTGTGTATGAGTTTAGTCTTAAAGATATAAATCTCAAAATTTTCCCTCTTCCATTGTCAATTGGAACTCTGAAGTTTACCTCAATATTAAGACCCCAAGGAAACCTACTCTCAAATATTTGTTTAGAGGTCAAAACCCAAGAGTTTTTCTCATAGAGTTTTCTTATTTTTTTCCCAAGGTGATAACAATTCAAACACAAATTTTTTACCATTTTCCATCCTCAAAATTTTCCCAAGGTGTGTCTATTGTTCCCAAAGTTTTATATTCTCAGTGGGTTTTTTTAAAGACAACTACTATTATTCCTAGAAGTCTCTATCTCCATAAACTATTATCATTTAAAAAAAAAAAAATCCTCTTAGAGGTGACCTCTCAAGGAAAATAACTTGTCTTCACAAGATAGGCAACCTCAAAAATATGTGTTTTCATAAGATTGTCTCAAAAGAAAGGTGAAACCAGTTTTTTTGGGGGAAGGGGGAATTATAAACTTGATTTTTTCTCAGGGGCTTGGAAACCCGAGTGTTGTTACCATCTTCATAGAGATTCAACCTAGGAAATATGTGTTCTGATAGGACTATCCCAGAAGAAAGGTGAAACCCTATCTTTGTTTGGAAAAAATAAAACTTGATTCACAAGTATTGAAACCTATCCCAAATATTTGAAAACTTGAGTTTCATTGTTACCATCTCCACAAAACAATCAGTCTTAAAATTGTTTGTTCCCAGAAACAGAAAAAAAATACAGTTTTTATTTTCACCTGTCCTTAGAGGTTTTTCTTGTGTTATTTCACAAAGTGATTGATTTAAAATCTCAATCCCTGCACTTCTATTCTCACCAAGACTTGTATCCCAAGTTGAGAATTGATCCACTATTCATTACCATATGTTCCAGAATTTGGGGCATTGAAATACAAGTTGTTTCCATTATGATTTAACATGTAAAATCAACCACACAGTCATCCCACACATAACACTACAATATGTGGGTGGGTTCAATAGGATATAAATTACAGGGACATCAAGGGTATACAACAACCATGAGGTGGTGAAAATTTTCTATCAATCCAGCTGGTTAGAGTATTTCAACATGTTACAATGTTATGATGATAGGGTAGCCATGGAATTTGCATTAAATTTATAGAAAATCAAAAACCAATACTATCACCTCTTTGAAGGGTCTATGGATCCAAATTAATTAAGCTATGATTAGTAGGGTCTTGGGACTCCCGATGGGGATACCATGGGATAAATAGGATAGGAATCTTGTTATAGATACTAAGAAAACTTTTTTCCTAAGCTACGAGAAGCCTGGGGAGAACAAAAATGGAGTGAAAAAAGGAAATTTTGAGCACGCAATTATACTAAGAGGGGGGGGTGAATCAGTAAAAGACATTTTTTTTACTTTTTCAAACATTCATCAACAATAAGAAAACAATCACATATGAGATATATTAACTACAAAACATGGAACACAATATATACGTGGAAACCCTTTCAGGAGAAAACCACAAAACTTATCTTTATAATTATTTATAGGCACCAACCTATTGGAGACACAAATCACCATTGGCAAAAATCCTGGTAGGCACCAACTTACTCTTACTGATCTTTGTAGACACCAATATACCGGAGACACCAATCCCCACTGCTAAGCACCAACTTAGTAAAAGACACCAATCTATTTTTTTTAGCAACAACAACCTTCAAGTTACAATTTATTATTTAGTACATACAACTTCCTCAAAAGATGATAACATTCACATTAATTTCACTGAGTCTTATTGTTATTGTGTATTCACCAGGTCTGACCAAAATTTTAATTTCCAAATGAAATTTATGGTAACTTTCCCAAAGTGTGTTTTTTTTTCCTCTTTCCAAGAACGAACTTGTAGAGTATGCCATGTATCCAATTTTTCAAATATGATTCTGAAATTTTTACATGATGTACTTCGGTATGTATCCTCAAATCCCTAAAACATTCATAGTGAAAATTCTCAGACAAGAAGTTATAGAGAAAATGTCAAGTTGACATGTTTGAAACTAATTTTGGGACCATGCAGAAATCCTAAATTCCACAGGGTACATCTCAAAAGTATAGTGAAACAAAGTCTGAAATTTTTACCTGACATACCTCAGTATGTCTCCTCAAATCCCTGAAAATTTCATAGTATAAAAAGTCCCAAAAAATAAGTTATAGTGAAAATGTCAAACTGACTTGTTTGAAAATGATTTTAGGACCATTCAAAAACTCTAACTTCCACAGGGCATGTCTCATAAAGTGTAGTGAACCAACATCTGAAATTTTGATCACATGTACCCAGAGATCTTGCCTCCCTCTCCTCAAAATTTCACCATCCGAAACATCCCAAAAAAATATGTTATGGCGAAGATTCCAAATTGACTTGTTTGACATTGATTTCAAGACCATTCAGAAACCCTAACTTCCACATGGCATATCTCACAAATTATAGCGAAACAGCGTCTAAAATTTTGACCACATGCACCCAGAGATCTCACCTCTATCACCTCAAAATTTCATGATCTGAAACATCCCATAAAATAAGTTACAGCAAAAATGTCAAGCTAACCTAAAACTGATTTCGCAACTCTCCCCTTTTGGAATGATATTCAATCTTTTCTCATCCAGTTCTTCAAATGCTACTACATTTTTCACCCACACGCTTTCTCTCAATACTTTATCTTTTTATATTTTATCATAACCCTTCATGAAGGGTGTAGTATTCTAGATATAAAATAATATGCAGAATAGAAAGATTTTAGCATAGAAATGGCAGAGAAACAATGATATAACTAGAACAATACTAGAATAATACCATAATAACATTAGAAATAGCACCTTGATTAATGATAACAATGTTCACTTGCCTCTTGGAGGAGGAAACCTCCAGCAAAGCAGAGCTCTATTACAATAATCTCCAAGACAAGATTTCTCATACCCTCTATTCCTATTTATACTAAATCTATCTATCCAAAAGAACAATCTAAGGAAGATCCTTCTAGAAGTGGAAGCTTCTAATAGGTCTTTTTACATTTGACTTATTCCTCCTTATTTCTAGGCATTATTAATATTTTCCTTTATTATATGGAATTATATTACTCTACCTACGTGAGGGGTTAGGAAGGTTAGGTCCCTAACATGCCCCACCACCCCTTGAAGAATAGCCTTGTCCTCAAGGCTGAAGATGAGGAAATTGTTGTAGAATGGTGGTTGGTTCCCAGGTAGGATCTTCTGGAGTTGTATCTTTCCATTGGACTAACACTTCCTTGATGGTGCATTGACGGAGATGACACCCTCGTTGGGCCAAGGCTGCTTGTGGTTGTAACCATATGGAACCTTCATCATCCAACTTAGGGAGACTTGTTTGAGTTTGGCACTTAGTTGTAATCACCTTATTTAAGTAGGAAACATGAAAAACAGGATGGAGCTTTGAATGACTGGGTAGAGCTAACTGATAGGCCATTGATCCCACACACTTGAGAATTGTATAAGGACCATAAAATTTGGGCGCAAGTTTCTTACAGTGTAAAGCTTTGAGTGAAGTCTGGTTATAAGGTTGTAGTGAAAGAAACACCTAGTCCCCTTCAACAAAATGTTGTTCGGAACAACCTTGATCTGCTTGTTCCTTCATGCAATTATGATCCATGACCAAATTTTCTTTGAGGGCATGAAGAATAGCCTCTCAAACGGTAAGATTTTTTTCAACCTCCTGAAACTTTGAGACCCCTAGAATATATGAGATAATCGATTGGGAATTTTGTCCATAGACTGTTTCAAAAGGAGTCATGCGAGTAGCAGTATGGTAAGATGTGTTGTACCACCATTTAGCTAGGGGTAACCATTGAGCCCAATAATTTTTCCTCTCAAATTTAAAACACATCAAATATGTTTCCAAACATTTGTTGACAACTTCAGTCTGGCCATCCGTCTAGGGGTGATAAGCAGTGCTAAGATGAAATTGGGTGCCCTGTAGCTTGGACAATTATTGCCAAAAATTGTTGGTGCAAGTGGGGTCTCTTTCAGAGACAATAGAATTAGGCATGCCATGAAGCTTGAAGATTTTATCCATGGTGGCAGCTTTGAATGGGTGTTGAAGAGCACAAAAATGAGCATATTTGGAGATACGATCTGCGACCACCATGATGACTGACTTATTGCCTGATTTAGGTAAGCCCATAATGAAATCCATAGAAATATCTTTCCAAATAGCAAGGGGAATCAAAAGTGGTTGGAGTTTACCTGGTGATTTTCCAGTTTCTCCCTTTTTTCATTGACAAACCTCACATTTAGCCACAAAGGTGTGGATGTCCTGTTTCATACCATCCCAGAAAAAAGATTGTTTGACCCATTCATAGGTTTTGGTAAACCATGAATTCCTAGTTGTGGGTGAGGCATGAAGTTCAGAAAGAACTGTGGATTTAAGTTGTTATTTATTGCATAAATACAAACAACCTTTGTAGCGAACCTCTTCATTGTGCCAAGAGTACCCTGAAAAAACTGAATAATTGTGTTGCAATTGGCAGAGCATGTGAGAAATTTTGGGGTCTTGTAGTCATTCCTGACAAATAGTTTGGAGCCAATATGGTACAATGAAGGAGAGGGAGAAAAGGGACCCGTCTTCTTCATATTTCTAGGAAAGAGCATCGGCCACTACATTTTCCTTTCCCTTCTTGTAAATTATCTCATAGTCATAAACAAATAGCTTGGTCACCCATTTTTGTTGCATCGGGGATGAAATTCGTTGTTCCAAGAAATAATTGAGACTTTGATTATCAGTGTTGATTTGGAATTTTTGACCCAATAAATAAGGATGTCAGAGATCCACAACCTGTAGAATAGATAACATTTCCTTTTCATAAATGGATTTTCCCAAATGTTGCTCAGAAATTTGTTTGCTAGTGGAGGCCAAAGGCCTGCCATCTTGCATGAGGAAGGCTTCAATTCCTTTCCCAGAAGCATCACATTCCAATACAAATGTCTTTTTGAAGTATAGAAGTTCTAGGAAAGGGGTCAAGCACCTAGCATCTTTCAAGGCTTGGAAGGCATGATCCGCAGCTAACTTCCAAGTGAAAGCATTATTTTTAAGGAGAGAAGTGAGAGGAGCTGCAATTTTTACATAATTATGAACAAACTTCCTATAATATCCCATTAAACCCAAAAACCCACGCAAGCTCTTAATAATTTTAGGGAAAGTTCAATCTTGCATAGATTCAATTTTTTTAGGATCTACTCGGACACCATCCTTGCCGACAATATGACCCAAGTATTCCACTTTTGAGGAACCAAAGTGGAAGGAGCATTACACAATCCAAAGGGAATTACCAAGAATTCGTAATGACCTTGATGAGTGTGAAATGTATTTTTGGGAATTTCTTCATCTTTCATACGGATATGGTGGTAGAAAAAGTGTAGATCCAATTTGGTGAAGTATTGAGCACCACTCAATTCATCCAAGAGGTCATCAATGACAGGAATGGGGAATTTTTCTTTGATTGTGAGTTTGTTGAGGGTGTGAAAATCAAGACACATGTTCCAAGTACCTTCTTTCTTGAGTACCATGACCACAGGGAAAGAATAGGGGCTAGTATTGGGAAGGATAACACCGAATTCTAGTAATTCATGAACGATTTTCCCATTCATTCTTATGGGCAAATGAATGACGATAGGGTCGAACATTAGGAGGAATACTACCCAGGATGAGAGGGATGGAATGATCATGGACTCCATGAGAAGGGGGAAGTTCTTTGGGAATGGTAAAAACAAATTGGTGGCATGAAAGGATAGATTGGAGATTAGGATGCACAGAAGTTGTCTCAACAACATGAATGGAGTGGAGTTGGGATATAATTCTTGAATGACCTTTTTTTAGGATATTTTCCATGCGATGGTAATTGATGATCTCAGGGGAGTCTGTTGTGATTCCTTGGAACTTATAGTGGTGTCCCTCCTATTGGAATTTCATGGTTAAGACCTTAAAATATATGATAATGGGGACTAGAGTGATGTAACCAATTCATTTGATATTTTGGGGAGCACAGAAGCCAGTGGGGGAATTAAGTGAAATCACCAGGTCAACGTTGGGTGGATCAAAGGGTGGGGTCAGATCAGATGGAGGTGGTATTTCCTCCACAGGTGGAAAAATAACATATTCTTAAGAAATATCCTCATTCACATCCATAAAAACATTTTTTTCCTTACACTTGTGCCCGAGAAAATATTTTTCAGCACAATTATAAAAAATACCCTTGAGTTGACGTTCATCCATTTCATCCCTGGTTAATTTATGGATCTTGAGGGGAGTTGTAGGAGGGGAATAATTGGTGGGTTTAGGGTGAGGAGGAAAGGAGGGTTTGTGGGTCTGGGAGGATACAATCTATTGTGCTTCCTTGGCACATTGGGTATCTTCCAACCAAGTCTAGGGGTGTGTCATGAGAACATGGACACAAATTTCATCTTTGAGGCCACTAATAAAGCATTCTTAAAGAAAGCATATGGCATGCCTTCTGTTCTGAAACCTAAGTGATCAAATGAGTAAATAGAGTCTTCCACTATCCCAGACTGCTTTAACTTGGCCAAGTGGCCTAAATGGTGGGTGTCAGAGTCAAAGTGGTCATAAATTTTAGCCACAAACTGTGTCCAAGCAACATACCCTTGGCATGCCTTCTTTTGTCATTTCCACCATTGCCATATTTTCAGATCCAAATGGAGGACACCATAATGAATCTTGGATAAATCATCAGTAATGCCATGCAAAGAGAAGTAATGTTCCATTTGGGTGACCCAGCCTATGGGATCTGATCCATCAAATGTTTCCACCTATGGAGGTCTCAAGAAAAGTGTGTAGTATGAGGACCTTGGTAATGGGAAGAGTCACGGTCATCTTGATAAGATGGTTGTTTAGAAGAGGAAGGGTTCTGGGAATGGCCCATGAAGTGGTCAAAGGTGGATTTGAGGTCTTTGAGGTATTTGATGTAGGAACATTATTCCTTGAGGATCTTGATATTCAAATTGATTGAGTTAAGGTTGGAATTAATAGTCTTGATGTCTTTTTGGTTCTAGTGGGTGTCAGCAATCAAGGTATTGAGTTTTTGGACTCTTGTGGTAGCCATTTGGAAAAATGGGTAGGAAAATGATATAGGGGAAACAAAAGGGATCTGGAGGGGTGGGTGGGACCACTGAGAAGAAGGGTGTCAAATGATAGGTACCAATGTGATCAGGGAGAAAAGGGGGATCCAATGGGAGAGGGGCCAAATAAGGGTGTCAGAAAAGGGTCAGGTCCACACAAAAAACATTTGTGCTAAAAGTGATAGGTATCACTGGAATCGGGGTGAAGAGAGGAACCCAGTTGTGTGGCAATAGATCTTATCTGTTCTATTTTTATTTTCATCCCCAGGGTAGGATATTCAAAGTTTCTACAGATAAGGGTTTTCCCTATGCTATATCTCTCTGATATATGTGCAGGTTCCAACAATAGTACTCACCCCAATATCTCGGGGCACCAACTAAGGAGGCTAGACCATGCCCTTGGCTGTATTACCCGATTACCCAAGTATTATAGAGTATATTCATGAGTGTTGTTGTTGGTGTCACTATAGCAATCAGAAAACTGATCAGTTTATCTATGGAGGGCTTCAGAAGATCTAGGCCAATCCATATACAGGTGTTGTCTTATGCGCTACCACTTGAAGGGGTACCAACAGGGGTTACAAGGGTGGCCAACAGATGTGCGCTTAAGTACCTCTTGTATTTCCTACATGTATGACTCCGTGACCATGGGTTTATGTGTGTAACGACATATCTCTATAGATTTAAGATGTTGAAATACGTCTCTACCCTAAAAACTTTAATCCACATTTTTTTTCCAAGGAAGGTGCTCTGATACCACTTGTAGTATTCCACATATAAAATAATATGCAGAACAAGAATATTTTAGCATAGAAATGGTAGAGCAACAATGATATAACCAAAACAATACCAGAATAACACTAGAAATAGTGCCTTTATTAATGATAGAAATGTTCACTTGCCTCTTCGATGGGACAACCTCCAGCAGAGCAGAGCTCTATTACAAGAATCTCCAAGACAAAATTTTGTATACCGTCTATTCCTATTTATACAAAATCTATATATCCAAAAGAACAATCTAGGGAAGATCCTTCTAGAAGTGGAAGCTTCTATTAGGTCTTCTTACATTTGACTTATTCCTCGGTATTGCTAGGCCTTATTAATATTGTGATTTATTACATGGAATTATATTATTCTACCTACATGAGGGGTTAAGAAGGTTAGGTCCCTAACAAGGGACATGTTAATTTAAAAATACACGACACCCATTAATTAAATAATTGATTCCCTCTTTTATTTCACTTTTCCAAATACCATGGGAAAATACGTGGGAAAATAACATGGGATTCGAAACCCATGGGTTTTAAACCACCATTTCACTTTTTGTTTTTTCACATGCACCCATTTTTTTAATATACTTGTATACCTAAAAATAAATCAATCTTGTAAATGTTGTGTGTTTTTGTAAAGACTTAATATGACATTAATGACAACATTAATCCTTTGACATCAAAGACAATAAATCCAAAAATATCCCCTTTTGTCATTGATGGAAATCCTACAACAAAACACATATTTCACCAGGCATAGAAAGAATCTTCCCAATGTCTGCAACTCCCCCCCTTTTACATCAATGGAAAATGGATGCTCTACATGAGTTTGTGCTTCTCCTTAAGAACTCAATGATCAGATGGATATTACTCCCAATTTTTGTCTAAGATATTCAAATGTCTCCTTAGGAAGGGGTTTCATGAAAATATCTGCAATTTGTTATTTGGTGACAATATATTCCAACTTGACATTTTTTTTTGCTACTTTTTCTCTTAAGAAGTGATACTTTATTAGAATATGTTTTGTTTTTTAATGCATAATAGGATTCTTTGAAATATTTATTGCACTTGTGTTGTCACAAATTATTGATATTGGATGATCATATTCTAACTTAATATATGTTAAAGTATGCTTCATACAAAGAACTTGTGTGCAACATGATGCTACTGCTACATACTCGGCATTTGTTGTGGATAGAGAAATTGAAGGTTGTTTCTTGACGAAGACACAAAAATGTTTCCCGGAAAGAATGCTCCTCGACTTGTACTTTTCCTATCATCAAGACTGCCTTCCCAATCTACATCTGTATATGTTGTTAGAGTAAAATCTTCACCTCTTGAATACCACAAGCTAAAGTACACGGTACCCTTTAGATATTTTAATATATTTTCATTGCTTCCACATGAGTTTCTTTTGGTGGATCTTGAAATTGTGCAACCAATCCTATTGTTTTCATAATGTATGGCCTTGATGTTGTCACATATAGTAGGTTTCCAATCATTTCCCTGTACAATATTTGATTTTCTTCCAAATATTCATCATCTTTTCTTGATTAGCAATCTGTGACCATGGGTGTGTTGATTGGTGCACAATATTCCATTCTAAACGTCTTCATCATTTTCTTGATACACTTGGTTTGTGAAATCAATATACCTTTGTCGAATTGAGAAATTTATAAACAAATAAAGAATGAAAAATCACCAAGCATAGACATCTCAGATTCCTTTTGCGTTTCTATTGCAAATTATTGGCACATTTTGTTCATGTTGCCTCCAAAAATAATGTCATCTACATAAATCAAAACAATCAACTTCTTTTCTCTTATTGCCTTGATGTAGAGAGTATTGTCACCAACAAATCAAGATAATTAGTCTCTTTCAATCTAGATAATATATGTATCCAACATAAGCAATAGTACATCTCCAACAACAGTTGAACATTGTCTCAGCAAATCCAAGTCTATTCAACAAGAAATAGTTAACAAGAAGACATTAGCTTAGATCTCATATCAACAACTTCAAGTATTCCCCCCTTGATACAGGTGGATATTGGTGGCCACCCACCTATTCCACTTGGACCCCCACCATTGCTTCTTTCAGTTTTTCAGTTTTCGCACAGTTTACTATTTTTAGCAGTTTTTTCGGGTCTTGAACTTCTGGGGCCATTTTGAGTTCCTAAACGATGTTTTTTTGGGTATGTTTCTCTTGTAAAATAGCATCTAATGATGCTATTTTGTCTTGAGCATTGTAGGCCTTAGATAGATCTTTCCAATGAGCTATCATATGCCTAAAACGGAGATCGTATGCAAAAGTTACGACCCCGGGAAGTTGATGCACCAACTTACCCAAACGGGGCCCACGTGACTTTTGGCGCTTCATCTCCCAGGGTTAGGTTTCTGGATGTCTAGGACTTTTGGAAATCCCGTTTATTGTAAAAAGGGCCTTCAGAGCCTCATTGTAATGATCTTCTCATGGATGCGAGTAGCGGCCACATCTCTTCTCAGAGATAAGCTACCAGCGCCCGAGCTAGTTTATTTCCATTCTGTCTGTAAGCATATTTCAGTCATTTGTTATTAATGAAATGAAGTCTTATTTCCGCTGCATCTCTCTGTTTATGTGTATTTCTATATTTCACCATGTTCGTACATAAATCCGGATCAGTGGTATCCGAGCGGTCTGCTCATTCTCGATCCTTCTTTGCATGTCCCCAACGAGATCGGGGTATAAGGAGTTGGGGCTTGATCTGGTTGAACCTTTGCAAGATCAGCCTCAGAAACCCCGACGACCGCCCATGGGGGAAGAAAAGAAAGATGAGGGAGCAGGAGATCCTATCAAAATGTTGCTCGAGGAGGCCCTCGAGAAACAAAGGAACGCCATGATGGACAACTTTGCCCAGATTCTTCAACGGATTCCGACTGGCGGTGCATCGACATCCAGAAGCCACTCTGGAGGTGCCACTCCTTTTAAGGTACAAGTAAACTTTGACATTCCCATTTTTGATGTCCAAATAGATGCAAATGTTGTAGATAGATGGTTGAATTTGTTAGAAGGATATTTCTTGGTTCATGACTTTTCCGACCGAGAAAAGATTATTTTCGCACTCCTCAAAGCCTCCCCCCATGTCAAGGACTGGTGGGAAACCTACTCGGAGCAAGAGGGTGAGGGAGAACCCTCTTTGTTCTCGGCCACACCCACTTGGAATTATTTTCGAGACACCATAAAGGAACAATATTATCTTGTGGGGAGCTATGAGGACAAATACATACAATGGACTACGTTGCGGCAGCAAAGGGACCAAGATGTGCATGAGATGACGAATCTATTTCATACCCTACGCACAAAGTTAGGTATCAAAGATTCAGAGAAACATTTGGTGTTAAAGTACCATAGTTGTCTACACAGATACATTCAGGAGGAAATGGAGTTCCTCGACATCTCCTCACTTGGTGTGGCATACCGATATGCTGCCAAGATCGAGCAGAAATTCAAATAGAAGAAGCGAGACTTTGGGTCTGCAAATCAGAAGCACGGGAAAGGTACTCTCAAACCACAAAACAAATGACCAAGCCAAGGTGGGGCATCCCAGGACAACCTTCCAAAGCCACAAGAAAAGAACAACACCATGAAGCCAAAAAATGACATGGGGAAGTGGTGTGAGTTCCATAAGAGCTCCACTCACAACACAAGTGAGTGTCGGGCCAAGCAGTCACTGGTAGCCGAGTTGAAGGCTTCTAAATCGGATGCATGCTCTGACTCTGAATCAAAACCTGACAAGGGGAAAGACAGGGGGAAGCAGATTATTGATGTAGAGACCAATGCCACCGTTGCCACCACGAAGATCCAGAAGGAGGAACCAGAAGATCCAGAGGAGGCATAGCGTCTCTTCCATTCCAAGATGTGGGTAAAGGGTTCCCCGTTGCAGTTCATTGTCGACAACGGGAGACAAAAGAAACTCATCTCGGTAGAGGTCGTGAAGTGGTTGGGCTTGCCGACCATAGCACACCCACAACCATACACCATCGAGTGGTTGCACCAAGGACGGGACCTCTGCGTCAGTCGACAATGTCGCCTTCCCTACAACATTAAGCCCTTCACGGATGAGGTATTATGTGACATTGCTCCTCTTGATGTTTCTGATATATTATTAGGCCAACCGTACTTGTGGAAGTGACATGTTGTGTATGAGTCCAGGCCTCATGTTGTTATTATCACTTTGGGCAATAAGTTGTATAGGATATCGGAGATAGCACCGCCTACCACCACCTCTTTGGTTACTACAAAACAATGCAGTAAGCTCATTTCCCAAAACCAGGAAATTTGTTTTCCTGATGATCCGCCCTCAAGGAAAGTGGAAGACTATGGCCATGACCTCCAGACAAGGCCCCATTGCACGAAAACAACAGATGGATAAGGTCATGGATGAGTATGAGGACATATTCACCTCCCCCACAGGGGTGCCTCTCCACTTCCAGGTCAAGCACCCCATCGATCTGACCCCAGGTGCACCGCTGCCCAATGGACCCATCTACCGACGCTCTATCCTGGAGAATGACAAAATCAAGAGGCAGATTCAGGAGCTGTTGCAGAAAGGTCACATCCAGCTGAGTTCATCACCCTGTGGGAGCCCGATCGTATTCGTGCAGAAGAAGGATGGGACTTGGAGACTCTGCATTGACTATTGGGCACTGAACAAGATCACTGTTCGGAATAGGTACCTAATCCCATGGATTGATGACCTTTTGGACCAACTCAAGGGGGCAAAATATTTCAGCAAGATCGACTTGAAGTCTGGGTATCACCAGGTACCAATCGAACCCTCTGATGTGTGGAAGACTTCATTCAAATCCAAGGAGGGCCTTTTCGAATGGTTGGTCATGCCTTCCGGGTTGACGAATGCCCCTGCAACCTTCATGAGGCTAGTGGACAACATCCTGCGGCCATTCACCAACTCATTTGCAGTGGTGTACTTGGATGACATTCTGATCTTCAGCCAGACTTGGGAAGAGCACCT
>ML776907.1:344792-391911 GCA_009831015.1 Picea engelmannii | reverse complement strand
GATTGGCCGCTTCTCTACACAAGTGATCTAGAATTCAGCCACACATACAATACACTCTTGGAGGGTAAGCAAGTTCCCAATTTTCACCTCCGGGATGCCCTGCTTTGTCACTTGGGACACCTTTGTGTTCCTTCAAGAAAGCGTTCCAAGATGATTTGGGAGGCGCACTACAGTCGAGTCGTTGGGCATTTCGGGGTCGAGAAAACCATGGAAGTATTGCAAAAGTATTTCTATTGGCTGAACCTTCGACAAGATGTCGAGAAGTACATCAAGTTCTGCACTGCTTGTGCCATTGCCAAACTGACCATCAAGAAGCAAGGCCTCTATACTTCGCTTCCTACCCCCAGTCGACCTTGGGAATCCATCTCTATGGATTACATGTCGGGCCTTCCTTCTACTAAGCATGTAAATGACTGTGTTTTTGTGTTCGTCGACCGATTCTCGAAGATGTCCATTATGATGGCCTGCAAGAAGAATATCACAGCAGAAGCCACTGCTAAACTCTTCTTTGAACAAGTGTGGGTACACTTTGGGATCCCACAGTCTATCATCTCAGATCAGGATAGTAGGTTCCTCAGTACATTTTGGTCCAGCCTCTTATCGATGTTGGACAGCAAGCTCACCAAGTCCACAGCTTTACATCCGCAAACTGATGGCCAGACAGAGTTGTCAACCGGATGATCCTACACATTCTGCGCATGTAAAATTCAAAGCATCCATGCACATGGGATGAGAGCCTCCCCTATGTACAACATAGCTACAACCGGGCTCTCAATATCTCAACTAGCCACAGCCCCTTTCGAGTGGGCTTGAGATTCCAGCCACTATGTCCCATTGACATAGCCATGCCATTTGTGGCTACTCAGGAAGATTCAGCTCATGTCCAGTCTGAGGCGGATAAGGAAAACAACTTCATTGAGCACATTCAACACATCTACCAATAGGGTCATGACATCCTAGACAGAGCCAATGCTAAGTACAAGCAACGACATGATCAACATCAGGTGCCACACAACTTCCAAGTGGGCGACAAAGTGTGTCTTCATTTGCAAAAGGAGCACCTTGCTAGACCCCACTGCAAGATTCGCCCACTCCGATATGGGTCATACACCGTCACCAAGGCTGTAGGGGAAAATGCCTTTGAGCTCAGCATTCCACAATTCCTTGGTCTGCACCCAGTGTTCAATGTGGACCGCCGTCGGCCCTACTTTCCACCTCTACTAGACACATCCGACATGGCAGAACAACTCACACCAACAGAGTTAAATCTAGACTGCATGGAACAATCCTGAACTGATCAGATCATGGATACACAGATCAAGCACACCCGAAAACAAAGGATACCGCTATATCAAGTTGTCAAAGCAGGCCAACTCCTTCACCAAGGAAAATGGCTCACCAGGGACCAAGTTCAACAGAAGTTTCCTCATCTCATGGAGGAACTCAATGCAATGGGGGCCATTGCTTCCTAAGGGGGGAGGAATGATCCAGGTGGATATTGGTGGCCACCCACCTATTCCACTTGGACCCCCACCATTGCTTCTTTCAGTTTTTCAGTTTTCGCACAGTTTACTATTTTTAGCAGTTTTTTCGGGTCCTGAACTTTCGGGGCCATTTTGAGGCCCTAAACAATGTTTTTTTGGGTATGTTGCTCTCGTAAATTATCATCTAATGATGCTATTTTGTCTCTAGAATTGTAGGCCTCGGATAGATATTTCCAACGAGCTATCATATGCCTAAAACGGAGATCATATGCAAAAGTTACAACCCCGGGAAGTTGATGCACCAACTTACCCAAACGGGGCCCACATGACTTTTGGTGCTTCATCTCCCAGGGTTAGGTTTTTGGATGTCTAGGACTTTTGGCATTCCCGTTTATTGTAAAAAGGGCCTTCATAGCCTCATTGTAATGATCTTCTCACGGATGCGAGTAGCGGCCACATCTCTTCTCAGAGATAAGCTACCAGTGCCCTAGCTAGTTTATTTTCATTATGTCTGTAAGCATATTTCAATCATTTGTTATTAATGAAATGAAGTCTTATTTCCGATGCATCTCTCTATTTATGTGTATTTCTATATTTCATTGTGTTCCTACATAAATCTGGATCAGCCCTTGAGGGATCAATAATTAGCAACAATATTTCTCATCGAATATTTCAGTTGACAGATACTCAGTCGAAAATCCAGTCGACTATCATGTTAGGTCAATCCTCAGTCATCCACTTCCAAGGAAATCATTAGTAAGTAAGAGGAATTTTGCATGATTGTATAGATGATGATACAAAATGATATAAATTCCTCAAAAATCTATCCAAATGATTCCACAACCATCTATCAATCCAAAAATATATATCCTTGTAGTCGACACTATTCCACGATTCTATCTTTCACATCTCTTCTGCAAATATCTAAAAGCATGCATACCACTCCTTCTACTTTTATGGTGAGGATGATGATAGGGCATAGATTTTTGTGTTGATTGGCCAGAGGAAGTAGGATCAGGGTCAAGTTCACTTACATGAGTAGAAAAATCCATCATATTAGTAACAATATCATCTATAACAACATGCCCAAATTTTGGCATGTGAGGAATGTGCAACTCATCAATCTATTCAGCAAAATCAACAGTAGGTTTATCTTCCGGAAAACTAGTCTGAACTTCACATGCAAAAATAAAACCTCCCTCATTGTAGCAAGGCCAGGTGTAGGTAGGGAGGAAACAACAACATCCTATCCAAGACCTATCTTAATGAATGGATACCTTTGACAATTGATTATATTATCTAACATTTCAATACTCCTTTTAAAATTCAATATTTTATTCAACTTAATAGTTGTCTTTTCTAGTTCCTTTCTTAAAGAAACAATTTCATCTTCTAGCTTTTCATAGTTTTCTTCCTTTTCCTTCAGCTTCATTCTCACCACTTCTTCTATCCTTATTGCCTCTTTTAATTGAACCTTTAGTCTTATGATTGTATTTTCTATTTCTTCAAGGATTTGTGACATTTTGGCTTTTGAATCACAATCCTCTTCTTCATATTTCTGCAATTTATCTTTTTGTTTAAAATTATTTTTCGTAAGATTCTTTATTTCACTTAAGGCACTATCATGCCAAGCACTACAACCCTCATTTTTCTTGTAATATACTTGCAAAACCCCTCCAATAAAATTGATCCCCTTTTATTTTTGGCTTTGAAAACTCTTTGACCGGTATCTTCTTGATGGTTCCTTCTCCCATACCAAGCATGCAATTCAAACTTCACATTTCAATCAAATTTGTTCCTCTCAAGTTTGGACACTTAGAAATTTTTCAAACTCGATTTTGGGTTTTCAAGTGAGTTAATGAAAACTCCTCTAATGCAAATCAAAGGATTTAACACAAAATCCTCCAATGTATATCATAGGAGTTCCCTCCAAATTTTTTGATAGCCATCGGATAGCCTCTTGATTCTTTCCTTCGACGAGTCTTTTTTTTCATCCCATGATTTGTTGCCAATTCTTCTGATATATCAGAGGATTTTGTATTAACTCCTCTTATGTATCAAATGATTTTTTGTCATCTCCTTCAATGAATTTCAAATATCTCTCTGGGAAGTCTTCTTATGTGTATCGAAGACTTTCCCACCAACCTGTTTATTTTCCACCCATCATATTTTTTGCTTAACTCGCACAAAAAAAAAATAGGCATTCAACCTTCGGCTCTCAGTATTTCATGGATCATGGAGAAAAGGGAAGAAGACACCAAGCAAGATAAATTTGAGCCCAAATGATCCATATGGATATTTTTTGCCACCCACCTTTTCCAACTGGCTCAAAACAGTTTTCTGACATTTTTGGCAATTTACTATTTTTAGCAGTTTTTACTTTCGGGGCCATTTTGAGGGCCTAAATGAAGGTTTTTTGGTATCGATCTCCCCAATGATAGACAAATTCATAATTGATCCCCCAAAATGAGTCTCCTTGATGATACCTTTCCAACGGGCTATCACACTCCTAAAACGGAGATCGTATGCAAAAGTTACGACCCCAGGAAGTTGATGTACTAGCTTACCCAAACTGGGCCCACATGACTTTTGGCATTTCATCTCCTAGGGTTAGGTTTTTGGATGTCTAGGGTTTTGTGCATTCTTTCTTATTGTTAAAAGGCCTTCAGATCCTCATTGTAACCTTCTTCTTGCGAATGCACACTGTCGTCACATCTCTTCTCAGAGATAAGTCGCCACCATTCCAGCAAGCTTGTTTCCGTTGCATTTTACAGTTTCATCTTATTTCGTTATTGAATAGAAAACCAGTTTTATTGTATCTCTATTATTTTGTGTTAAGCACCTGTTAATAATTTGTATTCATTTTGTTCTGCTCATAAAATCCAGATCAATGGTATCAGAGCGGTCTGCTCCTTGTCATCATAATGCATGTCCCCAACGAGGTCAGAGTACAAAGAGTTGGGTCTCAAGCTTGTTTTTCTTGAGGACAGAAGCTCTCACACGCCCATTCGACCTCCCATGGAAGGAGAAAAGAAATATGATGGGACAGGAGATCCTTTCAAAATATTGATTGAGGAAGCCCTCACGCAACAGAGGAACGAGATGATGGATAGTTTCGCGCAAATCCTTCGGCGACTACCAACAGGCGATGCATCTTCTTCGAACGGAGGTGTCGCCCCCTTCAAGGTAAAAATAAAATTTGATATTCCTATATTTGAAGGTCAAATAGACGCAGATGATGTAGACAAGTGATCGAATCTACTAAAAGGGTATTTTTCTGTTCATAAATTTTCGAATAGAGAAAAGATTACTTTTGCGCTCCTCAAAGTCATTCCCCATGTCAAAGATTGGTGGGAAAATTTCCGTGAGCAAAAGGAAATAGAGGAAACCTCATTATTTTCAGTCACGGCCACCTGGGAATCCTCTAGGGATGCTATTAAGGAACAATACTACCCTGTCGGAAGTTATGACGACCTGTATACCAAATGGACCACACTGTGGCAAGAAAGAGACCAAGCAGTGCCAGATTTCACAAATATCTTCCATATCTTGTGCACCAAGTTGGGTATCAAAGATTCAGAGTGACATCTGGTGCTCAAGTATCACAGTTCTCTGCATAGATACATCCAAACCAAAATGGAATTTCTAGACATCTCATCCTTGGGCGCGGCCTACAGATATGTCGTCAAAATTGAGCAGAAGCTCAAACAAAAGACGTGGAAATTTGGGCCTGGGAACCCCTCACAAAAATAGCCAGGAAAGGGTGGCCCCAACCCACAGAACAAAGGATAGAGCAAAGATGGATAGTATCAAGACAACCAGTACAAGCCGCAAGAAAAGGACACCAGAAAGACAAAGAAAGATACTAGGAAGTGGTGCGACTTCCATAAGAGCCCTTGGCATAACACTGCTGACTGTCGCTCAAAGCAATCGCTAGTGGACGAAGTGAAAGCCTCTGAATTAGATGCATATTCTGACTCCGAGACAGAACCAGAAAGGGGAAGACAGATCATTGACATGGAACCAGTGCCACCGTTTCTACCACCAAGATCCATCCTGGTGAACCAGACGAGCCAGAAGAAGGAGAGCACCTCTTCCATTCACAAATGTGGGTAAAAGGCACCCTGCTGCACTTCATCATTGACAATGGTAGCCATAAGAACCTCATCTCAGTAGAGGTTGTCAAGCGGCTGGCCCTGCCAACAACGTCGCACCCACAACCCTACACCATTGGATGGCTCCGCCAAGGAAGCGATCTCTGTTTCGGCCAACAGTGTCGACTGTCGTATGGCATCAAGCCCTTCAAAGACGAGGTATTGTCTGATGTTGCTCCTCTTGAAGTTTGTGATGTTATTTTGGTCCAACCTTATTTATGGAAACGTCATGTTGTATATGAGTCTAGGCCTCGTATTGTTATTATTACTTTGAACAGGAAATTGTACAGGATACCCGAGGCAGTCCCACCTAGTGTTATTTCCTTGATCTCTGCTAAGAATGCAGGAAGGTCATCTCTCAGATGGGGAAGTTTGTCTTCTTCGTGATTCGCTCTCAGAATAAGAGAAAGATCGCGGCCACATCCAAGGTCTCTGCGGCCGACCTCTCCACACAGCAGAAGCAAGTAGATAAGGTCATGGAAGAATACTTGGATATCTTCTCCTCACCTACAGGGGTACCTCTACACTGCCAGGTCAAGCACCCCATCGATATGACCCCCAGCGCACCGCTTCCCAATGGGACAGTCTATCATCACTCTTTGTTAGAGAATGAGGATATCAAGAGACAGATCTAAGAACTGCTCCACAAGGGGCACATACACCGTATCTCATCACCTTGCGGGAGCCCAATCGTGCTGGTACAAAAGAAAGATGGAACCTGGCGACTCTGTATTGATTACCGAGCTCTGAATAAAATCACTGTCAGAAACTGGTACCTGATTCCCCAAATCGATGACCTCCTTGATCAACTCATGGGGGCCAAATACTTCAGTAAGATTGATCTAAAGTTTGGCTACCACCAAGTCCCGATAGAACAGATAGATGTATGGAAGACTGCCTTCAAATCAAAGGAAGGACTTTTTGAATGGTTGGTCATGCCCTTTGGTTTAACAAATGCTCCAGCCACTTTCATGAGGATGATGGACGATATCCTGCAACCATTCACTAATACTTTTGTAGTGGTGTATCTGGATGACATTCTAATTTACAGCAAGACTTGGGATGAACACTTGCAACATATTCAACAGGTTTTTCACACCCTACGACAGCACAAGCTATATGCCAACCTGGAAAAATGCTCCTTCGGCATGGACAAGGTCCATTACCTGGGCTACATCATTGATCATCATGGCGTACATGTGGATCCATCCAAGATCCAAGTCATCCGTGATTGGCCAGCCCCAACAACACTCACTGAGCTTCGGAGCTTCTTGGGACTTGCTAATTTATACCACAGGTTCGTGTTGGGTTTCTCCCATATTGCATGGGCCCTCAGCCAATTAAATAGGGGTGGTGGTAAGGCGAAATTTGCATGGGGCCGGTCCCAACAACAAGCGTTCGATGATTTGAAGCAGCGCTTGTGCTCAGCCCCAGTACTTTCACTACCAGACCTGTAGCATCCCTTTGAGATCAAGATAGATGCTTCAGGCTATGTCGTGGGCATCGTTCTCACTCAGAACAGCCACCCCGTGGCCTATCATAGTGAGACACTATCAGATATTGTCTGTAAGTACCCTACTTACGACAAAGAAATGTACTCCATTGTGCAAGAATGTCGCTAGTGGAGAAATTACATTCTTGGGAAGGAGACAGTCATCCACACTGATCATAAGCCATTGTAGTTCATGCAGACATAGGGAAAACTACAAAATGACTGCCATCAAAAGTGGTCCACATACTTGCAGCAATTCCACCTCAACATCAAGTATAAAACAGGAAGCACCAATCACGTTGCTAATTGCCTCAGCAGACTACCAGTCGTGGCACTCACCATGGTGCTAGAATCTTGCTTCCATGAGACATTTGGATGGCCCCAACTTTATGAGACAGACCCTGACTTCTCCACCACCTACCAAATGTTGGGTGCAAATGCAGTTGTTGATAATTTCCATCTTCAGGATGGGTTGTTGTGTCGTATGGGCCATATCTGTGTTCCATCAAGCGAACAAGTGAAGATGATCTGGGAAGCCCACTACAGTTGGGTGGAAGGACACTTCAATGTCAAAAATACAGTGGTGATGCTACAAAAACATTTCTACTGGAAGAAACTTCTACAGGAGGTCGGTAAGTATATCAGGTCCTGCACTGCCTACGCTATTGCCAAACCGACCACTAAGAAACAAGGCTTGTACACCCCTCTTCCTACTCCCGACATGCCATGGGAATCCATCTCAATGGACTACATGTCGGGCCTCCCATCCACCAAGTGGGGAAATGACTTTGTTTTTTGGTTGTTTATCGCTTTTCTAAGATGGCGATTCTAGTTGCCTGCAAGAAGAGCATCACAGTAGAGGCCACTACCAAGCTCTTCTTTGAACGAGTCTGGGTACATTTTGGAATCCCTCAAACCATTGTCTCAGATCAGGATAGTCGATTTCTCAGCACATTCTGGTCGAGCCTCTGGTCACTACTGGACACCAAGCTCACCAAATCCATGGCCTTCCACCCCCAGACAGATGGCCAAACCGAGGTTGTAAATCGAATGATTATGCATATCCTTCACATGTATAATTCAAATAACCCTCACACATGAGATGAGAGCCTTCCTTATGTCCATCATAGCTACAACCTAGCCTTGCATAGCTCAACCAGTCACAATCCCTTTCAAGTGGGGTTGGGATTCCAACCATTGGGTCCCATAGATGTTGCACTTTCGCGTGTGGTCACCTCGACTGACTCATCTCCTACTCCAACTGAAGCTAACAAAGCCACCTGGTTCATTAAGAGGATCCAGCACATCCACCAATAGGTTCAGGATATCCTACAGAAGTCCAATGACAAGTAAAAACAGTGCCATGATCAACATCGGGTGCCGCATAAGTTTCAGGTGGGCGACAAAGTTTGGTTTCACTTGCAGAAAGAATGCCTTACAGGACCCCATCAGAAGCTTTTCCCACTCCGTTATGGATCGTACACTATCACCAAGGCCATGGGGGATAATTATTTTGAGCTCAACATTCCTCCTTTCCTTGGCCTGCACCCAGTGTTCAACATGGATCTCCTTCGCCCTTATTTCCCACCATTATTGGACACCTCAAAAGTAGCAGAATAGTTGACACCAATAGAGCTCAACCCTGAATGCATACAACAAGCATCCAATGATCATATTGTGGACAGACAGATCAAGGGCACTTGACAACAAAGGATCCATCTTTATCGATTCATCAAAGTAGGGCAGCTCCTACACCAAGGCAAGTGGCTCACCCGAGGCCAAATTCAGCAAAAATTTCCTCATCTAATGGGGGACCTGACAACAATGGAGACAATTGATTCCTAAGGAGGTAGGATTGATCCATATGGATATTGGTGGCCACCCACCTTTTCCAACTGGCTCAAAACAATTTTCTGACACTTTTGGCAATTTACTATTTTTAGCAGTTTTTACTTTCGGGGCCATTTTGAGGGCCTAAATGAAATTTTTCAGTATATATATCCTCAATGATATGCAAAGGAATAATTGATCCCCCAAAATGAATCTCCTTGATGATACCTTTCCAACGGGCTATCACACACCTAAAACGGAGATCGTATTCAAAAGTTACGACCCCAGGAAGTTGATGTACTAGCTTACCCAAACAGGGCCCACGTGACTTTTGGCGTTTCATCTCCTAGGGTTAGGTTTTTGGATGTCTAGGGTTTTTGTCATTCTTTCTTATTGTAAAAATGCCTTCAGAGCCTCATTGTAACCTTCTTCTTATGAATGCGCGTTGTCGTCACATCTCTTCTCAAAGATAAGCCGCCACCATTCCAGCAAGCTTGTTTCTGCTGCATTTTACAGTTTCAGCTTATTTCATTATTGAATAGAAAATGAGTTTTTTTGTATCTCTGTTAATTTGTGTTAAGCACTTGTTAATAATCTGTATTCATTTCGTTATTCTCATAAAATCCGGATCACCAAATCTCCTCACCCCCAACCAACCACCATCATCCACGTGTTGTTCACTCACCAAGTAGGCCCTAACTTGGTCTTTGCATCCATTATTTTGCTAGAAAATAGTTTTAGGGTTAGGTTTTTAGCTACTTCGTTGGTTTTATTTTGTTTCCCTAGAGACCCAAGTCCACCTCCAAATACCTTCATGGAAACAGCTCTCCACCTCTCATGTTCCATAACCCTATCATATCTCTCCAACGAGCCACCAATATTACCTTGGATATTTTAGTCGAACCTTATACTCATTGTTGGCACAGGAGCAGACCCAGGGTTCAACACTTCAACAGCACACCAACAAAACCCTAACTACCAACCCTTTTGGCAACACCTGCGAAGCAGATGAAGTCTCACCCGAGGTAGAGGCAAGGGTGGTTGCAGGACTCAAGTGTCTACAACCTAGTTGGGACACAGATCTGTGATTACAACACTTAACAGAGCACTTATCAGTTAATATCCCTCATTATTTAACCCTTAGTCACATCATGGGTTGAAACCCTGATTACATAAGAGCGTAGTATTCAACTAGATCTAACACATCCAAGCACTTAGCATATAGAAATAAATCAGATCTGGAATTCATTCACATTACTAAGCACTAAGCTATTATATTAGATACATCTAACAAACAGATCACAACACTAAGCATAAATCAAAACAATCACATAAGAATCATAAGCACAAAGAAACCACAACACAGGATATACGTGGTTCACCCCAGTGTGGGGCTATGTCCACCAAATCTTCTTCTTCTTTATTATCATTTTTCAATCTCCTTACATGCATAGAGCCGCAAACTAACTCTACATAGGACAGGAGATCTACACGCACCTCGCTAGATCCTCCTTCCCTAAGCTAGGTTCAAGCACAGAGTTGTTCTTACAATTACTTGTGCTTAGACCTGCAAGTTCTCAACACATAGTATGCACAAAGCTAGCTTGATCACATAGATCCAACTACTAAAATCACTTGCACTTAGCACAACATCGCATGTGTCTCTTTATCATGTAGCCCCCCTATTACACTGCCTAGCTATCTATTTATACATTACAAAATGGACCTAAACATGGGTAAACCCATGGTCAGACATCCCATACCTGTTACATAAACCCTAAACCCAAAAATACCCTAAAAAGGGGCCAAGATCCTACGATCTCCTGATTCTCCACTTCGCCTTGTGCTCTGCCTTCGACCATCTTGTCAAAGTCCCAAAAATGGTCAAACGTGACCAAGGTTCTCCAAAACTTGGTCAAGGGCCAACACTCATGCTTCATCATAGTCCTAAAGCCACCAAATGATGCTTGTAGGGTGCTAACCTCAAGTCTATTAACCCAATATGGGTTATTTGTCGCAAAGTTGGTCTAGCCTCAACCTCAATAAAGGAACTATCTACTCACATAAATCTACTTGAAAACTTATTTGAAACCCCACGAAGTAGGAAGGGTCCAACATCTAGCAAACTACATCTTTTTGACCTCAAGTTGAGACTTACTATGAAAACAACATAATTTTCATTGTTTTCAAGGACTATTCTATGAACTTCTTTGCTTCCATCAGAAGCATTCCCATGAACTATTATAATACTTATTTTCATAGCTAGCACAAACATCCTCGATTCAGGAATTGACTGCTTAGATTACTTCATGCCAACTCCTCTTATACATCAAAGGAGTTAATGACAACTTTGCATATTCTTTATGATCACTCTTCTTCATCGGTAAGCTTAAAAATAACATGACCGACACACACTTAATTCTATCACTACCTTTCACACCAACACCTCCTATGGTTTTCAGAGGACATTTTACTAACTTATATCATTTGCATACTAATTCATCAGAGTAATTGGAGCTAACCCCTCTGATAGTCATTGGAACAGTTCGTAAGAACTATTTCGATTTTGACCTTTTGAACATATTTTAAGCCAGTTGCTTCTCTAAATCTCACCTAATTTCTCACTATGCCTACTAGTATACTTTCGTCATTAGATGATGATCTTCCACCCAACATAAACTCAAGTGAATCCTTGGGTATTTTAATATATTTAGATAGATTATTTTTATGTATTAGTTGTGTTTTTTGTCTTTACATTAATCTCATCTTTACCTTTCAAGTTCATACATGTCTCCAAGGAAGAAAATGACTAGTAAATCACCTCCCACCGAGGCCTCTAGAAGTGGTCGACAGATTGAATATTAACCAGTCCCTCCTGAGGCCATCTACAATGATGCATCCAGACTCTTGGATAAAGGAGAAGAGGTTCTCAGATGGTCGGGGGACATGTACCAAATGTTTAAAAAGAAAAAAAATTCCACTAATGTCGAGGACCAAGATGAACTTAAATTTTTTAAGAACATTAGAAGGTATGGAATATTTAGAGTAGCATACCATGTTATTGTGTTTCCTTGAACTGACACCATCACTTGGATATAGAAACACATATATTTGGAAAACAGGTTTGTCCAAAATGTTGTGGGACAACCTATAGCATCATTCCATCTCGAGGACCTGGCCAAATGTTACCACTTGGAAAAGGGGACCAAGAATATAGATAATGAGCTTCTTGGGGGGTTCAAGAATACAGCCAAGGATCTATGCCCCACCTAGTAAAATCTAGACAAAATGATCAAACTTAGGTGCACTAGCAGATATCCCACATCCTCTCTCAAAAGACCTTATCAATACATGGTGGCCATGTTGTGCAGGTTCTATGGAGAGTAAAATGCCTCCAATTGTTCCCTATCATACATGCCATTAATCTACTACTTCATAGACAAAGGAGCATCATTCAACTAGGATGACATCTTATCATCAAACCTAACATAGGCCACCACTACAGTTGTAAAAGCTCATCCCGGTACCTTCCCCAGTTTCCATATGTCTTCATACCTTTTGGACATAATGTGTGTACCTCACTAGTACCCAAAGATGGGTTGGGAACGACAACCATCTAACCTAGCCATTCATATATACTACTAAGTGATATATGAGCACAAGTACTGAATATCAAAATATTTGTGAGCACTTCCTAGCTCCATTGTATGAATTCATCTTCTGCACACCCACTTCATGAATGACCGATAAAGCCATTTTTTCCATCAAAAGAATTGGAAACAAGTACATGATGGAACATGGAACCTACATTAGAGTGTACAGATCCATGAAAGCTCGTCATTTGTTGCCTCAATTCATATCGGGTAGATTAATTCTTCAAGATGTGGCATATGAAACAGTAATCCATAGAATCGGTGGAATACTCTACATAGATAAGAAAGGGATATGGCATGCACTCCCACTATACATTGGCACTTATGCTTTTTCAAACACTAAACAAGCCCAAGAGGAAGTAGATATTTTACTCTCATGTGATTTTGGGGAGGAAAGGTTCAGGAGACACAACCCCAAAAAGGTCGTAAAGGAACATTTTAACAATATAGGAATGTCTTGGAGTATACATAAAAAATATGGGAAGAGGAAGTACACTGTGATGCCATAACTTACGATGACGTCCTCTTCAAAAGGTGAGGTAGAACCCTAGGGAGGATTGCATATGAAGAAAAGGAACGAGAAGAGGCTAGAAATAAAGTAGAAGAACAAGTAGAAAGAACATTTCTCTCCACTGCATCTACACATTCTAGATCTATAGAGGAGGAGGAAACATTGGCAGATAGGAAAAGAAGAGACAAGGAGAAAGTTCACAAGAAGAAGAATGATGCCTCAAAAAATAAAAAGGAAAATGGAAGCTGACAAAGATAAATCTAAAACCAATGTGGCAGTAGTAGCAGTAACTAAAGAAAGAGTAAAAGCGGTTGTTGAGAAAGAAGCTAAACAAAAGGAAACAGACAGAAAAGCAGCAGTAGAAGCAGCAACAACAACAACATCAGAAGTGACACATAGGGTAGCTAAGGAAGTTGTGGATAAAGAAACAGAACAAGAACAAAGGAAAAGGGATGAGGAAGCCAGAAACAGTTAGACGGTCCCAATGGACACCAACCTACCATAGATATTCACAATATGAACCAATAGAAAATCCCAACTTGGTGAGATAAATATGGGATTTCGAGCTCCATTCAAAGAAGCAGAAGTCCCCAATTTGAAGAAATTCATGTACGACAAATATTCAAGAAAAATAATGCAAGAAAAAGTGAAAAGGGTGTATGTTATAGGAGGAAACCCAATCTCGATTGTTACATAAACCCTTGTGATTGAATATGTCAGAAAATGTATCATCGCCATAGCTTCTATTGGCTCTATATTCATGATCGCCACAGAAGACAATGTCTTAAACATGTGCGAGCAGAATCTAGAGAAGGAAGAAAGAATTAGGGAGATTGGAGAAAATATTCAATAGGTAAATGTAGATGAAGGCATCCTACACAGCTTTAAATCCATCTAGTAAGAGGTCAGAACTGAGCTCGATGACCTTAATCAACATGTATGCCCACTTGCACATGTTCGAGGATATAGTTGTTATCATCATAGACCAATGTAGAACGGTACAAACCATCTCACACAATTCAACACTATTTGGGATGGCATGAACAATATTGATACATGGATAACAGAAAACCCAGATGCACTAGTTGAGCTCTACCATCCCTCAGTTAGGGAAAGGAAAACTGATATATATGCACTAGATCCCTGCCAGCAAGCAGGACAAAAGGTGGACCAAGAAACAACTAGCTTAATGGTGATTTGTTCACACATACACAAGGCATCGCAAGAATTGATCAAGATAGAAGAGCTTGGAAAGAAAGTTGTAATGGAGTAACTTGTAAACAAGGTACAAGACATCGCTAGTCGTATATGGGAAGTCATCGTGTCAGCCACCATAGTAACAATGAACCTAATGGAACAATACTTTATTAAACCAACAAAGGTCCATACTATGGTTCAATAATTCATGGCTACATTATCAAAAGACATACAAACCCTCAATGACAATGTAGCTATGCATATTGCTACCATTGAAGAGCTTGCATATCGTAGACTCTTATCCTTGTACGATCAGCTAGAAATATGGGTAGCATACCTTCGGGACAAGAATTTGTGAAAGGACAAAGTAGCAAATTCAAAATTCCTATTATTTACTCCCTATTTTTTTCTTTTCTGAACTACTTCCAATTTTTTCTTTACTTTGTACACATGTTACCAAGTAGAGGGAATACAAATATTTTTGTAATAGTTTCTTCAAGGGAATACAAAGGGTCACTAGGGATTTCGAAAAAAAGGGTGTAAATACAAGTAGAGACCCACTTTGAAAGGGCTCTTAAGCATCAAATAAACTCAAGAACTAATTCAAGGACATATATTGTGTTAGTCAATATTGAGAATCCCTCAGGGATAATTTTCGAAAAAGAGAAGAATGTGTGTGTGTGGTTGTTTTGTTGTGAATTGTTTCAAGTGGAATGTATGTTGATCACATGGACTATAAGGAAAATGTTTGCTTATAGACTAATATGATGCAGTGAATGTCATTTTATAGTATTGTTATTATTTCTTGTATTTATAAGTCTTTGAGCTCATGAGTCGTTATGTATGCAAAAATATAATTTGGAATTTTTTGGTTATATGTATGTATGCATGTGTTTCTAACTTTGCACCTTTACTTCAACTATCTAGGTGAGGTTTTTGGCAGAGTTTAGTTTCATTTTAACTCATTTTGGTCACTTCAATTCTCTCTTAGATAGAATAGGATAGATTAGAAGTATATTAGATTTATTTTTCATACATAGTCTTAATCTACATCTTTACATTGCATAACCATCCACCCCCCCCAGGTATCCAGCGACCGATCCAAATTTTGGATGGGTCTCCTAAACCAAATGGTGCATAGTCTAATTGGGAACATGCATTAGGGATAACCCCTTACTATTGCAGGGAGAATTCTTCTCCATCAATATAATTTGCACTAGAAGGAGGGCCAACTTGTATGGCTTATATAAACGCTTTGTATAATCATGGTTAGTCCTCTGAAAGCAATCCTTTTATGACTATTTTCCCACATAGAAACCCTAAACAAGAGACTATCTTTCAACATACGAACCCTAATTTCACAATTGTTGCTAATAGTCCTAAAACACATAAAAAAAAACTTGGTTTCGTGTACCACAAGAAGAGTTCAACAAAACTCCTTGTATCACCCACACTTACACAAAATTATTATATCATCTACCAACAGCCTCAGATCTCCCAAGGATAAAAACTACATTTGTAATATGACCATATAATCACCATAATATATTGTTTATTCTATAGAATATCTCATCGAAACTGTTTTACAAGAAGTATCAGTACCCTTGAGTCAATTCCCCCCTAGCCCTCCTGAATTCAAACATAACTTTGACGGTGAAACCCCTGAAATAATTTTTGGAAAAATCATGGGTGAACATCAAGAGAGAAGGGCATTGATCCCACCTTGGATGTCTGAAGGTTCCTTAAAGAAGAACACTTGCATGAAATGCCTAGAAAATATGACAAGGTTCTTCCCAAGTTTGATCCGAAGAAACCTGGATCACCATAGGATCACATAAAAAAATTATTTTTAGCCACGCACCTTTTAAATGTCCAACATGAAGATTGGGTCTGTAGGATTTTTCCTTACACCTTCTCTGGTGGGGCATCTACATGGTATTTTAGTCTGCCACCTAATTTCATAACCTATTGGGGATACTTTGAGAAGGTCTTTCTCAGAAAATTTGGTGACTAGAAAACAACCGCATCCTTGTATAAGGAGCTATGATCCATTAAAATTGATAAAAGGGAAAAAGTGAAGGATTTCAATCATTGATTCCTCACGGTCCTAACTAATTTTATTATTGACACAACTCCTTGACAATCCTTAGCCATCAAATACTACACTACAACTCTTATTCCTTCTATATGCATGTTTGTCAAGTGAGTTGGTAAAGACACTTTGGATCTGAATTTTGATAAATTTGAAACTGTAGAAAGGGATTTATCCTCATATGACCATCACTCGCACTCTGAGGAAATCAAATTGGTTGGAAAGAATCCTTTACTACTAACAAAGTTACCTGAAAAGGAACCCAAAGACATTGACAGTGTGGTAACGTTAGTCAAGAAATTGTCGAATGAAGTTATGGATCTCAAGAAGAATGTTGATGAAGGATCCTCAAGGCCTAGAATTTTTCGCCCATTTTTTAAGAGAAGTGACAACCCACCTAGACCACCTGAAACTCCTCAAATTTCATTAAATATAGACAGCTTCGGCAAAGATAATTTCTACTCATATCACCAAAAAAAACACTCTGAGAAAACATGCCCTCGATGGGTAAATTCCATGACCTTGGTTATAAATAAGTTGTTAGATCAGCAAAGTCTGAATGATGAACAACCAATTGACATGGTGAATGACGATACCACTAAGGATCCTCCTCCAAAAGTTGTTATGTTCCTGTGGGATTGGTGTATAGACTCAAACAATGAGAAAATAGAATAAATCTTTGTAGAAAATACACCAAGGTTTCCCTAGACGTTACAATTTGTGCAGAAAAGGTCCAGTTCCCAACACCTCCTCTTCCTGAGATGCTAAAATTCCCCTCAAGAATATTACCCCTCCTGTTCCTACACTGAAACCAAGTATCTCGACCCAGACAAAGGACAAAAATAAATTCGATACAGTTGTTTTGGCTAACATCAGCAAACCAAGCACATCCAACTCAATTGTAAACAATGCCAAATCCAACACAGTGGCACCCAACAGCAAGACCAATGGTGAATAATCAAACTCAAAAATGAGCAGATCATAAAAACAAGCTCTAGATTATAACGTTATCGAATATATGAAGAAGATGGAAGTGAATATCTATATGTTTGAAATTTTCTCATTACTAGAACAATGTGATCTATTGCATGATTCTTTTAAACCTGATAATTCTCAAAAAAAGATCATTGTTGCTACTGACAACATTCCTAAAAATGTTGAAGAAAAATAAGTCCATCGGGTGGAAATTGAAGCTTCCATAAATGAAGCAAGAATAGGTGCACACTCGAAATCCCAGGTACCTCCTTTCCTAGTTACATATGAAATTTTCAATTTCAATGTACACAATTGCTTAGTTGACTCTAGTGCCTCATTAAACATCATCCCCCATGCAGTCTGTCAAAAGATAAATTTTGTCCCACAATTAACCAAAACAAGAATCATACAATTGGATAGGATAGATGTCAAAGTGAAAGGAGAGATTAAATATCCTAATTAGACTTGCATCTGACCCTAGACTGCATCAAGTTATTGATATTGTTGTGGTTGACATACCTGAAAGTTATGGTTTGTTGTTAAGTAGAGACTGGTTGGCTAAAATTCAAGGATATGTTTCCACTAACTGGTTCCATCTGTGGATTCCTTATAAAGGTTAACAGAACTAGATTTGTGTGAACTCTTAAGTACACATGAAGCACATGGTAACTGAGTTAGAAGGTAAAAATGAACCCATCATCTTTGCTCACACTATTTTGGGAAATTATTTTTTAGAGATTGATCATATCTGTTATGAAGCACAACCATCCAAAACACAAACAGACACCCAATCTGAGTTCAATCCATGCGATCAGATTGATGATAATGCATGTATAATATTAAAAGAATTAGGTTATTGTATTATTTATCCACATGTATATACTGACATCTGGACATTTTTTCTTTACGGATCCAAATCCGAACATGAAGCCAAAGCAATATGTATCCTCATCAATCCACATCAATGTTAAATGCTTATATCTTGTTGATTGGAATTTGAATGCACCAATAACACTACGAAATATAAATACTTGGTCCAATGAAGAAAGCCATCAACCTTAAGGTAAAATTCCTACGGGTGTTTGGTGATTTATAAAAAATCATTAGACAAGTAAGAAACTCCATTCATTTCATGTCTCCGCATTTAAGAGATTACCAACAACATTTATTTGATTTACGTTATTCCTTCGGAGCTTTTAACATTGAATCTACACATCCCTATGAGAACGTCATTGTATAAATTTTGGCAAATGCAACTTCTAGATATACACCTCTTAAGGATGGTTTCTCTATTGAAATCATTTTCAGTCCTTATATACTAGATAATATCACAAACTGGAGAGTATTCAATAATCATACTCAAATTATCAATTATCTCACCAAATCATATGTCTTCTAAGATTATGTAATTGACGATGAATCCCATCAACAAGACCTTAAGAATTATCGAGACGAGGAAAGAAAGATGAAATAAAATTGCATCCCAAATAATTTGTTGACACTTGAGAAGTTATTGGATTTACATATTAAGTTCAAGAGGCCTGCTAATCCAAATACCAACAGTTCAACCATGATGCATTTTCTGGTCAATCTAGGGACCTCTGAACATCCCAAGTACATCAACCTAGGCACATGTTGTTCAGAGGCAGAAAAGTATGCATTTACGCAATTGTTCAAGAAGTATTGAGATATGTTTGCATGGACTTATGATGATATAAAGACTCATAACACCCAAATAATCCAACATGTGATTCCAATTAAAGAAGGTGTCAAAACATTCCAGCAAAATATAACGAAGATACATCTGAATCTCGAACCAATCATCCAGAGGGAATTGAATAAGTTGTTAGATGCCTAAATCATTTTCAAGGTCTACCATTCAACCTAGGTTTTGAACATGGTGCCCGTCAGAAAGAAGTCGAGAGAAATTAGGATATGTATATATTTTTGGAACCTGAACCGAGATTTCGACAAAGATAACTACCTAGTTCTCCACATGAAACAAATCATGCAACTTGTCTCTAGGTCCGAGATGTTCTCTTTGTTGGACGAGTTTTCAGGATACAACCAAGTTCTTGTGGTAGAACCAAACTAGTTGAAAACCACATTCATAACTAAATGGGTGACATATGCATACAGAAGGATTCCCTTTGGTTTAATAAACATGGGAGATACATTTTAAAGGGATATGGATATTACTTTTAAAGGATTAATCGGTCAAAGTGTGGTGGTCTATCTCGATGACATTATTGTTTATTCAAAGAAAAAGGAAGATAACCCAAGACATCTGAAACAAATATTTGAACAATGCAGAAAGAATGGTATCTCATTGAATCCCAAGAAGACTAGTTTTTTTTTTTTTTTTTTTTTCAGAAGGTATTTTGTTAGGGCATGTTATTTTCAAATATGTATTTTAGTAGATCCAGAAAGAATGAAATATATTATGCAAATCCCTCCACCACATAGCAAGAATTCAATGTAGTATTTTTTCGACAAGATCAACTATGTAAGAAGATTTGTTCTAGACTTTCCCAATATTGCTAAACTTCTTCAATGAATTATTAAGAAAGATGTTCAATTCAAATGGACACGTGTTGAGAAAGAGGCTTTTGGAAATATCAAATCTGTTATAGTCATTTCATCATCTCTACAAAGTTCAAATTTCACTAAGGACTTCTTGTTGTACACCTTTGTGTCTGATCATTCCCTTTTGGTAGTGCACACACAGAAGGATGAGCAAGGGAATGAATGCCCCATCACATTCATGAGAACTTGATTACAAGGTTATGAACAAAATTACCCATTTGTGGATTAGCAAGATTTGTTTGTCCACAAATAAATCAAATAGTTCAGACCTTATATTTTGAAGAGCCACACTAAAATGATCATCCCTCACTCAGAGGTAATATCTCTATTCATTGAAAGAGAGTTGGGAGAGAGACAAGGCAACTGGATGACAACCCTACAATAATATGACCTGGAATTTAAACCAACCAACATCGTTAAAGGTGAAGGCCTTTGCAAATTGGTGACACAATATATGGGTGATGAAAATCAAGAAGAGGATGGATGGCAAGAGGAACCGGCTACGTACACATAACACGATCCTTACATTATAGTTGTTAAAGACTCATATTATAATGATCTCAAATATTTTCTTTAGCATGGTATGACTCCAAAACACCTCAATTCCAAGAATAAAATAGCACTCAGACTAAAATATTTACAATATCAGTTGGTACATGGTGTCTTATTTCAAAAAAAACTATGATGGAGTACTACTTCAATGAATTTAAAAACAAGAGGTTGATCGAGTCATCAAAGATATGCATTATGGGCCGACAGGAGGCCATTTTTTAGGAGATACCATAGCTCACAAGATATTAAGAGCTAGATACTATTGGACTACACTATTCAAGTATTCCCATGTGTATTCATGAAGTTGTGAAACATGCCAAAAATCTGCAAGAAAATAATATAAAGTTATTGTTCCACTCCAACCTATAATCGTTGAAGAACCCTTCGAACAATGGGGGTTGGACATCATTGGTGAGATCAATCCTCATTCTTCCAAGTAGCATAGGTATACCCTAACCGCTACAAGCTATTTCATGTGTTGGACCGAAGCAATACCATTAACCAAGGTGAATGATGAAATGGTAATGAATTTCATTGAACAACACATTATCACTAGGTTTGACATACCTAACTCTCTTATATTTGATAATGCAATGTACTTTTCATCATTGAAATTATCTGAGTTTGCTTTGGAAAAGGGGATTAATTTGAAAGACGTGGGCAATTATTATCCTTGGGGCAATGTTTTGGCTGAATCCACAAACAAGACCCTGATATGAATCATTAAGTGAACAATAGTTGTTCACCATAGAAATTGTCATGATGCTCTAGCCAATGATCTTTGGGCCAATCATACCACTCATAAGGCCTCAATAGGTACCTCCCCTTACTTCCTTGTTTACGAGAAAGAAGTTATCTTACCTTCAAACATTTTCCTTCCTTCCATACAACTTACCCAACAGTCGTTCCGAAGAGAATGTCCCATTATCCAATGATGCATTGATACTTTGCTAAACTTAGAGAAAATTGTGCCAATGAAAAACACAAGTTTGAAACCCATCAACAGGTTGTTAAGCACTAGTTTGATAAGAAGTATGTTGGTGAGAAATATTTCCAAGTTGGAGATTTGGTCCTCAAATGGGACAAGGCGCATGAGGATAAGGGAAAACATTCAAAATTCCAACAATTGTTGCTTGGGCCTTTCATGATCAAAGAGAAAATTGGCCAAGGAACTTACCAGATACAAAATATTGAAGGGGAATCTAAACTCCTCCCCGTTAATGGCCAAATCCTGAAACACTGCATCAACTAGCCTCCATGGTAGCTCCTTCATTGTACATAAATAAAAAATTATGTTTCTCACTTCTAGTTATTGCCCAATTTTACTTTGATTTATGTTCATTCTTAGATTCAGTGTTTTGTAGTTTAGTTTATTTTCAGGCTTTATTCTTCTCTATTGAAAATTTTCACTCTAAATCACTCAAATTCTTGATAGCTTAGTCCTGGACATGTTTCTAAAATGTAGCACATTTGGTTCCAATATCCTAATAACTATGTGACCTAGCTTCTAGACACAACCCATCCCTAACTATATATCTTTGTTTTCCATCACTTTAAGTTAGATATAGTAGTGTAACATAGCTCATAAGTGTACAAGCATTATGCATTTAAATATGAAAAATTAAGGAACCAATGTCTCAACCTAAGAACACATTTCTATATTGTTTGGACTAAGAAGAAACGGTTTAGGAAAGAGACATGTGTACTATTCCAAAGAATGTTACTCAAGGAGTTTGCTCATCTATAATCAAGTTGGAAAATCTCACCATCATAGGTGTTATCCCTACTGCCTTTAAAGGAAAACAGGAATCCCCACATTCACGACTCTCTAAGCATAAGAGAATTAATGTTCAAAAGTTAAAGGCTTGGGGAAAGGCATTCCATACCACGTGGGGCATCCAAGTATCTTCTTCGGGGCTATGGATTCTCATTGGAAGTTGAGAAAGTCTTGTGACATCGGGGTGACTCTATCAGGGCTATGGACACTCGTTGGTAGCAGAGAAACGTCGGAGAAATGCATCACAGCTTGTATTTTCAATATTCATGATGTTTTTTTTCCACATAAAACTCGGTATGTGTCCCCTAAGTCATTTCTATATGAATAAGTATGTGTTAAGAGGCATGTTTTTCTAAGGCATGGTCCTAACTTTCCCTTTCTATCATACAAACATTGTCTCGTCAAGACCTACATTCTAAAAAATAGATATGCGACTTATTATTTCTCTCTTGAGTTATTCATGACAATGCCTCCCCTCCTCAATTATTTGTGTTTGGATACCATCTTATAGAGATTCAAGGCTTCACCCACTATGTCTCCATTTGTTGTGCCAAGCACTACAAACCTACTTTTTCTTGTAATCTACTTGCAAAACCCCTCCAAGAAAATTGAGCCCATTTATTTTTGGCTTTGAAAACTATTCGACCTATATCTTCTTGATGGTTCCTTCTCCCATACCAAGCATGCCCCTCACGCTTCACATTTTAGTCGAAATTTTTCATCTCAAGTTTGGACACTTAGAAAAATTTTCAACCTAAATGTTGGGTTTTTGGGTGAGTTAATGAAAACTCCTCCAATTCAATCGAAGGAGTTAACACAAACTCCTATGATGTACATAAGAGGATTTACCTCCAACTTTGTCGATATCCATCGGACAGCCTCTCGATTCATTCCTATGACAAGTCTTTTTTTTCATTGCATGATTTGGTGCCAACTCCTCTAATACATCAGAGGAGTTTTTATTAACTCCTCTGGTGTATCGAAGGAAATTATGTTGTCTCCTCTGATGAGATTTGGAACTCTTTCTACCAAGTCTTCAGATGTGTATCAAATACTTTACCACCAAGTCCTCTAATGCACATCATAGGACATGTCACGAACTATGTCGGTTTAGTTTTCACCCACTGCATTTATTGCTTAACTCACCAAAAAATTATAAATAGGCATTTGACCCTCGACTCTCATTGTTTCATCAATCATTGAGGAAAGGGAAGAAGACCCCAAGCAATAAAAATATGATCCCAAACATTCTTGTCCCCAACCAACCAGCATCCTCCATGTTTTGGTCACTCAACAGGTAGGACCTAACTTCGTCTTTACATCCATTATTTTGCTAGAAAATAGTTCTAGAGTTAGTGTTTTAGCTACTTTGTTTGTTTTATTTTGTTTCCCTAGAGACCCAAGTCCCCCCCACACATACTTTCATGAAAACGTCTCTCCACCTCTCATGTGCCATAACCTTATCTTATCTCTCTAATGAGACGTCGGTATTACCCTAGATCTTTTAGTCGAACCTTATACTCGTGCTTCATCACGGTCCTAAAGCCATCAAATGATGTTTGTAGGGTCTTGAATGTTGGTTGTACAGCCTAATTATATTCCTATTTCATAGGTCTTTGTTTTCAGCCATGTTTATACCCCATGAAGACTATACACCCCTCCACACGGGGGGGTTGCAGGGGGGATTTCCCCCCCCCCCCCCTATGGGATCCGGGGGCAAGTGGGCCCCTAGCAGGGGTTCATGGGACAACATTTCCATATGGGGGTTCGGGGGGAAATCCCCTGAAGAAAAAATTTAATTGTAAATGTATATTGTAATTTCATAGTAAATGTGGACCGTTCATTATAAGGTCGCATATCTAACGGTAGAAGTTATGTTAGGGTTTTTTCCCTAGAAGGAAACCCTCTTTTATGAGAGAAATATATTGTGGCTATGCATCATTGTGAATATTGTATTTTGAGAGAGTATATTGTGAGAGAAAGAAGAGGAAATTATAGCAGGTGTGTTGTAGGTTGTATCCCTTCAATTGTTGGATCATAAAAAGGAAGGACCTGGCAATTTCTCTGGTGGACGTATCCCACACTAGGTGAACCACGTATATCTGTGTCTCTATTGTATTGTGTATCTTATGTGTTTTATTTTCGCATTTGTTTTTATTTTATTGCTCCGAGATCCTATTTTTCTAACAATTGGGATCAGACCAAAAGGTAACTCATAGGAAAAGAGGGTTCCTGGTTCGAGTGGGAGTAATGGCGAAAGATGGAAAGTTTAGGGTCGAGAAATTTAATGGTCAAAACTACAAGTTATGGAAGATGCAGATGGAAGATTATTTATATCAGAAGGATCTATTCCTACCATTGGGCGAAATAACAAAGAAGCTAACGGCCATGAAGGACAAAGAATGGGAGGTTCTTAATAGAAAGGCACTAGGAACAATACGATTGAGCCTGGCAACATTGGTGGCTTTCAATATTTCAAAACAAAATACAAAGAAGGAGTTGATGGATGCATTGGATGAACTGTATGAAAAAACCTTGGCATCCAATAAGGTATTTCTAATGAAGAGATTATTTAATATGAAGATGTCATAAGGTGGGTCTATTGCAGATCATTTAAATGAATTTAATACGATTACTAATCAGCTATGCTATGTAAAAGTGGACCTTGATTATGAGGCCAGGGCTCTTCTAATATTGTGCTCATTGCCATAAATTTGGAATGGCTTGGTCATGGCAGTAAGTAAATCTGTCTCTGGTTCAAACACTTTAAAATCTGATGATGTTGTTGGTGTTATACTTAGCGAGGAAATGTGATGGAAAAGCATGGGTGAGACATTAGGTAATGCATTAAACATGCAGAACAGGGAAAGAGAAAAGGATAGAGGAAAGGGCTCATGGAACCACGAGAATTCTATGAAGGGAAGATCCAAATCTAGACTGGGAAAGATAGAGTGTTGGAATTGTGGGAAGAAATGACATCTAAGGAAATACTACATGTTAGATTACTGAGAGGGGGGGTGAATCAGTAATAGAGAAATTTAATCCTTTTTAACCATATAATCCAAGCGTTATATCAATGTAGCATTATCATCCAATAACTATAGAGTAAATAAGAAATGAACAAATGAACAATCATACACATACACAGTACACCATTGTTTTACGTGGAAACCCAAAGTGGGAGAAAACCACAGAATGATTTTTCTTATATGTCTTGAATAATTACATTCATTGGAAGAACCAACTTCCTTTGTTTTCCAGCTGCAACTGGAAGGAGGATCCAACCCCCTAGTTTCACAGGCTACAACCTGAGGGAACCTCCAACTCCCCAATTCTCTGAATACAACCATAAGGAGGCTACAACCCCTTATTTTCTCTGTCTACAACCACCTGTCCTTGCCCCGTCCAACCGCCTTGTTATAGAAGTAGAATGATGGAACCACTGTCACACTATCACTGTGATATATACTACTGTAAACATGTATCAATCAACCTGTAATCAACGTGTACCATAAACAAGTGCATCAACCATACACCAACCTGTAATCAACCTGTACCATAAACAAGTGCATCAAACATGCACCAACCTATAAAAAAACTATACCATGAACAACTACATCAACCATGCACCAAACATGTACAAAATTTGTACCATGAACAAGTGCATCAATCATGCACCAAACTTGTACAACACATGTACCATGAACAAGTGCATCAACCATGCACCAAACCTGTACAAAACCTATACCGTGAACAAGTGCATCAACCATGCACCAAACCTGTACAAATAACCTATCACAACAACCTATCCAAACAATCCATCACAACAACATGTCTCATCAATATTATCAACCAAATCATATCTACTCACCAAGATCAATCACCAAGACAACTCTCAAAGATGTGCATAAACCAAGCATAACACAACAACTCATATTCATCACCAAGATCAATATGTACTTCTAATAATATACCATTACAAGTATGTTACATCATCCATAAACCATGTGTCAACAATACTACTAACAAGTTCCTCCAACCATGTACCAAGTATGTACCAATCATGTATCAACTACTCATCAACTATGACTCATCAAGATGTACCAACATCATCAACTATACACCTCATGTATGTGCCAACTCATCAACTACTTGTCTCAAACATGTACCCAACATGTACCTCAACCAAAATCCCTCATCACTTTCATCATCCAAATATGATTTGTAACTCTATAACAGACTTGGTGTATATGATCACATACCTGCAAAACTTCCTTAACTTTAACAACAAGAGACTAGCATTTTCATCAAACTTTACTTTAGTCTCACATGACTAGTTTTGGATTAGTCAACAACCCTAACTTGAAATAATCATAACTATGTACCAGTAATGAATAAAGATATGAAAATAGTACACAATATTCTTCAGTGTGTTTTATGTAATTCCTCTTGGTGTCACTACTAGGAACCTCTCAGAAAAGGAGTTATAGAAAAAATGGCATACCTTGTTTAATTTTGGCGTATTCTAGGGAGAGAACTTGTAGAGCATGCCCCGCATGGAATATTTGTTGTATGGATCTGAAAATTTTACACAGTATAATATAGAATGTACTCTAAAAAACACTTTTGGTCTTACTTAATTTGTATTTGTTATGAATAATTTATGACGTTTTTATCTGAAACACTTGTTTTAGACTAGTTTAAGGACTAGCCACAAACCCTATTTTCCACTGAGTGTAATGCCAAAATTACAATGAACCACAAGATGAAATTTTTTACAGCTACTTGGATAGGTTTTCTCAATGGTCTATAAATTTCACAGTCCGAATCATTCTAGAAAAAAATTTATTGCAAAAATGGTGAGATGACCTGTAAATAACATGCCTTAGAAAACATCATTAAAAGAATGTATCCTCCCTTGAATTTTGGCCTTGTTTACTTCACCTTCTCTCTGAAATTAGGATTAGATATTCTTTGGTTACCTCAGTCACCTATAGATATTCAATATTCTCAAGTGTGATGTAAAATGAGAGAGCTTTGCCTCTTATTTATACTTTCATGTAGCTTCCTCAAGGGGTTACCTTTTAACCATCTTAACCCACTTTCCTTATTTTAGGGTTAACCAACTTCTAACCACTTATCCAATTAGTAATTTATTCATTAACTTTATTATTTAAATAATTTATTTTTTATCCACTTTGACTTATAGTACACTCATCACTTCACTTTACCTCAAGGGGTTAACTTCTAACCATCTTAAACCACTTTCCTTATTTTAGGGCTAACCCACTTCTAACCACTTGTCAGCTTAGTAATTTCTCCATTAACTTTATTATTTAAATAATTTATTTTGTATTCACTTTGAATTATAGTACACTCATCACTTCAATTTATTAGTTACCTTCTAAAAATCTCTTAAACCACTTTGACTACTTTGGTCTTTTGGGGCTTCTAGATGACTCATGAGGGTTCTTCAACTTCACATGGCCATAAATCTCTAACCGTGAGGAGTTATGTGACGTTCTACATACCACTAGAAATGGAATGAATTGTACTATCCATATAGAATAGTCTTGCCTTCAAATATATCAAAACCCATACCATTATCCATCAAACAAACTTGGGTCCATTACCCAAACCTGGGTTCTCCAACTTCTCATGGCCATAACTCTCTAACCGTGAGGATTTATGTGACATTCCACATACCACCGGAAATGGAATGACATGTACTATCCATATGGAATATTCTTACCTTAAAATATATTAAAACTCATACCATTATACATGAAACAACCTTGGGTCCATTACCCAAACCTTTGTGCTATCGAAATTCGCTATTGGACTTTCTCAAAGGGTTAAAATCAATCACTAAGGGTTGACATCAATATACAATATCACTCTCCAATGGTTGACATCAATGACAACCAATAATCTATACCAACTATCCATCAACCTAAGCCAATTGTCTGACAATCTCCCCATTTGGCATTGATGGCAACACTTAGTCATGATAACATTCATTCTTATACTCTTCATCAATGTTTCTATCTCTCCCCGTTTGACATCAATGGAAAAGGGTATCTCCCTTTGGATCTGCTCCCCCTAACTAAACTCTCCTTGGGGTTGCTCCCCCTGTCTACGTGCCTTTGTTTTTTTATTTGTGTTTATAATCCTTTGATTACTCTCTTTCCCTTCATATGAATAATATCTCCCCCTTTGACAAAGGGTATCACTCTGAAGTCATATCGCTCATTCTTCCCTTGTGACAAACGCTCCCCTTGGAAACATGCCTCTATGCTCTCTCTCCAAGAATTTACCTTTGTATTTGATAAATCTCTCCCCCTTTGTCCTATTTATGGTGCTTCCTCATGTACATATAAGACATATAAGATAAGAATTCAAAAGCATTCATTTTGGAGTATAAATTACTCCTAGTCTCTAGCGAAGATACTCAAGGGCTTCTTGTGGAAGCAGTTTTGTAAAGATGTATTCCACTTGTGCTTTTATTCCCACATATTCAACTCTGATGTTCTTCTCTGCAACATGTTCTCGTAGAAAGTGATACTTGATTGGAATGTGCTTCATCTTGGAGCGCATCATTTATTTTTTTGAGATATTGATGGTGTTTGTATTATCATAATAGATTGGAATGGGTTCATCATACTCAACCTGTATATATGTCAAAGTTTGTTTCATCCATAGAACCTGTGTACAACATGTTGTTGTTGCAATATACTCTACCTCGGCTGTAGATAAGGATATCGATGATTGTTTCTTACTCACCCAAGTAACTAAACACTCACCCAAGTAGAACATCGTTCCACTGGTGCTCCGTCGGTCATCAATGTGACCTGCCCAATCTGCATCTGTGTAGGCAATAAGTGATAGATCCTTTACTTTTGGGTACTATAATCCAAACTCTTTTGTTCCTTTGAGATATCTGAAAATCCTCTTCATTTTTAATACATGTGATTCCTTTGGTGCTTCTTGAAATCGTGCCACCTGTCCAACTGCCTACATTACATATGGTATGGATGTTTTTGCATATAGTAAGTTGCCAATCATTGACCTGTAATGCCTCTGGTCTCTAGACTTTGAATCATCATCATCTTTGCTCAACTTGCAACTGGTTTTCATAGGAGTGGTAATTGTTTTGCAATATTCCATTCTGAACCTCTTTAGCATTTCTTTGATATACTTATTTTGAGAAATTAAAATTATTTGGTTTCTTTGACATATCTGAAGACCCAAAAAGAAGGATAGTTCTCCAAGTAATTACATTTCAAATTCATTTTGCATATCCTTTGCAAATTTCTGGCTTAACCTATCATTAGTACTTCCAAAACAATATCATCAACATAAATTTCAATTAATAAAATATTACCTTGAGTTACCTTGATGTAGATGTTGTTGTATGTGCTTCATTTCAATAGTTCGTAGGGAGTTTTTTCATAGTTTTTTCTGAGCATTACTCTTTTTTGAATGTGAACTTATGTATGCACTGCATGTGTCCAAAACATATATGTCAAATTGGAATCCATTAGCATTGTTAGAGCCATTTCATGTGTAATTATCATTCATTATGATAATATTCCTTTGTATCTGAATCACTCTTTGAACCAATCTATGAATCCATGCTCTCATCCACTATCATATATTTGTCTAAACCTGCTAAGTGTTCTTACGAATCCATCTCTATCCATACTGTCCAAGACTCTACTTGTGCAATTTTCCATGATACTAACCCATTTATCACTATATTATCATGAAGTCTTGATTAATCTATCAAACGGTACTTCTGCTAACTGATTGCTCTGAATCTGTCTTCTCAAACTCTGCAATCTGCTCGAAGGATGGTTCTTTGGTTTGTCACAGCTATCACATAGACTCCCCTATCTAATATTCATATTACTTGGGAGTCTCTAAGATGGATGGCTCAGAACAATTCCTGCTCTGATGTGTATTCATCATCATCATCATTGGTAGATTCATCATCATCTTCATTGGTAGATTCATCATCATCTTCATTGGTAGATTCATTATCTCTCTGAGCTCTGACTTATTTCTTTCTGTCTGTGGATTCATCTTTCACTACAATGCATGAAATTACAATCTCTTGAACATGTTCCTTATTTAACTATCCTTCATTTCTTTCAGTTATTTCCCAAACCTTTATGTATATGACATCTTTATTTTTCTCTGTAGAGTTTTATTCACTCGTTTTGTTACCAATATTGTGATCTCGGGTACCTGGTCTTTGTTCACTTGTTCTTCATGTTTTGTTATCCATACTTTCTTATATCTGATATCAATATTCACTTTCATGGAAGTATCGATCATGCTTCTACAATCACTGGCTATGTGTCCATAGTTATGACATTTGTAACACTCAATGTTACATGCAACCACATAGGCACTTCTTGATTGAACATTTCTTTTATAATCCCTGCAATCTGCAACCTTATGTCCAAAGTTAGTACAATAAAAACAATGACCATAAACTAAATTTGCATACCTAGGAGTGAATGATCTTCTTTGTGACGTAGTCCTTCTGAATTTTTGCCTTGACTGATCATGATCATGATTGAAGCTTCTTTGTGGATTGAACATGGATGGTCTTATTGAATATGTATCTTCAATAGTTTTCTTATATTTTGGTTGACCATAATTCCTTCCTTTGAGTGTTTCTGCATAACTCTTTCTATTTTCTTCATTCCTCTTTTCTAGCAACCTAGAGTGCTTCTCTTCATTCTCTATAACTGATGTGGATGTTTCTATATCTTCAATGTTCTTGTTGAGCTTGATGATTTTACTTCTCAATGTGACAAATTCTTCTTCAAGATTCTCAACCTCTTCTTGTTTCTTCATTATCTGAGACTTCATGACTTCTTCTGTTCTTTTCGCTTCTTCAAGATGAATTTTTAATGTGATTATTTCTTCTTCAAGTCATTTCTCTTCTTGACCAAAATCTGTCTCAAACTGGTTTAGATCGTTAGTTCTTTCCTTAAGATGATCTGTCAATATCTTCTCTCTCATTTATGCTCCTTCCTTTCGTGTTGTTATGTTGGTTTCCAAACATTGCTTTTTATATTCAATATTTTCTTCAATCTTTCTGGCTTCTTCTAGCTGATTTCTTAAGTTCTTGATGACATGTTGGGCTTCTTCAAAAATGTGAACACTTTCCTTTTGTTTCATCAATTCTTTCTTCAGTGAATTGTTTTCTTCTCTTAGTTCATCTAACTCACTAATCAATTCTTCCTCGTAATTGTCTTCCTTTTCAATTATTTTTTTTGTCTCATTTCCTTCATGGCATTCTATTTCAAGATGTCAATGTTTTTCACAATTAAAACAAAACAACATAACTATGGTGATTATGTACTCTTCATCTTCTGAATCTGCTTGACATGGTGAACATAATTCTTCTTGATTTGTATCTACATCTTCTTTAACATTTTCTGAATCTGTGATGGGTGAAAAATATATGCCATGTAACTTATTCCAAAGTTCTTTTGTTGATGAACATTTACCAACCTTTTCTCTTACCGGATTAGGTAATCCTTCCCAAATGAAATCCATTGCTATTTTATTATTATTCTTCAATTCCTTCTTGGCTGCAATCTTTTCCCTTTTTGAACTATCATATCCTATAACAACTGATAGCCAAATATAATGTCCCTGTGCCTGTAAAAATAATTTCGTTCTTATGCTCCACATCTCATACTTAAAACCATTCTGACCATTAAACATTGGTACTCCATTCTTAGAATAATCCATGATCTCCTTCCAGTGGTTAAACGGTTTCTTGAAGGAACCGGATATAATACCAATTGTTATATTACTGAGAGGGGGGTGAATCAGTAATAGAGAAATTTAATCCTTTTTAAACATATAATCCAAGTGCTATATCAATGTAGAATTATCATCCAATAACTGCAGAGTAAATAAGCAATGAACAAATGAACAAGCATACGCATACACAATATACCAGTGTTTTACGTGGAAACCCAAAGTGAGAGAAAACCACGGAATGTTTTTTCTTATATGTCTTGAAGAATTACATTCATTGGAAGCACCAACTTCCTTTGTTTTCTAGCTGCAACTTGAAGGAGGCTCCAACCCCCTAGTTTCTCAGGCTACAACCTAAGGGAACCTCCAGCTCCCCAATTCTCTGACTACAACCAGAAGGAGGCTACAACCCCTTATGTTCTCCGGCTACAACCACTTTTCCTTGCCTCGTCCAACCTCCCTAGTATAGAAGTAGAATGATGGAACCATTGTCACACTATCACTATGATATATATTGTTGTAAACCTATACCAATCAACCTGTAATCAACCTGTACCATAAACAAGTGCATCAACCATGCACCAACCTATACCTTAATATGTAATCAACTTAAACCATAAACAAGTGCATCAACCATGCACCAACCTGTGAAAAACATGTACCATGAACAAGTGCATCAACCGTGCACCAAACTTGTACAAAACATGTACCATCAACAAGTGCATCAACCATGCACCAAACCTATACAAAACTTGTACCATGAACAAGTGCGTCAACCACACACCAAACTTGTCCAAAAGCTATTGATTGAGGTTGTTTGTCATTAATGTCAACCCTTGAAGAAAGTCTGGTATCGAATTCTAGTAGCACAAAGGTTTGGGTAATGGACCCAAGGTTGTTTCATGTATAATGGTATGAGTTTTAATATATTTGAAGGTAGTACTATTATATATGAATAGTACATGTCTTGCCATTTATGGTGGTATGTGGAATGTCACAAAACTCCTCACGATTTAGAGTTATGGCCTCACGAAGTTGGAGGACCCTCATATGTTGGCTTGAAGCTCCAAAAGGTCAAAGAAGTCAAAGAGCTTGCAAAGAAGAAATTACTATTTAAATGATAAAGTAAAGTGACAAAGTCAAGAAGGATTATTTAAATAATAAAGTGAAGTGACAAAATCAAAGAAGATTATTTAAATGATAAAGTGAGGTGACAAAGTCAAGGACGAATATTTAAATGATAAAGTAATGGAAAAATTTCTAATTATGGAAAGTGGTTAACCCTAAAAATGAGTAAAATATGTTAAGTGACCTATAAATGGGTTAAGTGACCCAGAAATAGATTAAGTGACCTAGAAGATGCTTCTAAGCAAGATATTTGGAGAGTATAAATAAGAGGCAAGGCTCTCTCATTTTATATCACACTTGAGAATATTGAATATCTATAGGCGACTGAGGTAACCAAAGAATATCTAAGCTGAATTTAAGAGGAAAGGTGAATAAAACAAGGTCGGAATTTAAAGGAGGATAAATTATTTTGATGATGCTTTCTAAGGTATGTTATTTACAGGTCATCTCACCATTTTCGTAATAAATTTTTTTATAGAATGATTGAGACCATGAAATTGATAGGCAATTGAGGAAACATATCCAAGTATCTGTGGTAAAAAATTCAGCTTGTGGGTCGTTGTATTTTTAGAGTTAGACTCCGTGGAAAATAGGGTTTTTGGTTAGTCCTGAAACTAATCTAAAACAAGTGTTTCTAGTAAAAATGTCATAACTTCGTCATAACAGATCCCAAATCAGTAATACCAAATGTGTTTGTTAGAGTATAGTATGTAGTATGTTGTGTAACATTTTCATATGCATTCTACAAATATTACATGTGTGGCATGCTCTACAAGGTCGCTCTCTAAAATATGCCAGAATTCAGCAAGGTATGCCATTTTTTTTATAACTCATTTTCTGACAGGTTCCAAGTAGACACACCTGGAGGAATTGCATAAACAAACTGAATAACATTGTGTACTACTTTCAGATCTTTATTCATTATAGGTACATAGTTATGATTATTTCAAGTTAGGGTTGTTGACTAATCCCAAACTAGTCATGTGAGACTAAAGAAAAGTTTGATGAAAATGCTAGTCTCTTGTTTTGAAAGTTAAGAAAGGTTTGCAAGAATGTGATCATATACACCAAGTCTATTACAGAGTTACAAATAATATTTGGATGATGAAATTGATGAGGGTTTTTGGTTAAGGTACATGTTGGGTACATGGTTGAGACAAGTAGTTGATCAGTTGGCACATACATGAGGTGTATAGTTGATGATGTTGGTACATATTGATGAGTCATAGTTGATGAGTAGTTGACACATGATTGGTACATACTTGGTACATGGTTGGATTCACTTGTTTATGGTACAGGTTGATTACAGGTTGTTTGGTAGAGATTGGTGCATGGTTGATGCACTTGTTTATGGTACAGGTTGATTACAGGTTGAGGTATAGGTTGATGCATGGTTCAGGTTTATTGGTACAATTTTACAGCGGTGAATGTAACCACCTTCCGGTTGTAGTCGAAGAACATAGGGGGTTGTAGCCTCCTTCTTGTTGTAGCCAGAGAATAGGGGAGTTGGAGCTTCCTTCAAGTTGTAGCCATAGAAACAAGGGGGTTGGAGCCTCCTTCCAGTTGCAGCTGGAAAACAAAGGAAGTTGGTGCTTCCAATGAATGTAATTCTTCAAGACATATAATAAAAATCATTATGTGGTTTTCTCCCACTTTGGGTTTCCACGTAAAACATTGGTGTACTGTGTATGTGTATGATTGTTCATTTGTTCATTGTTTATTTACTCTACAATTAGTGGATGATAATGCTACATTGATATAACACTTGGATTATATGGTGAAAAAGGATTACATTTCTCTATTATTGTTTCACCCCCCCCTCAGTAATCCAACAATTGGTATCAGAGAAGGTTCCTTCAGAAATCATTTTAACCACTAAAAGGTAGATCATGGAGAGAAACAACTTGTATAAAAATGGAATACCATAGTTCAATGGACAAAAGATGCATTTTGTAGCATAAGAATGAAAACATATATACAAGAACAGGGATTTGAAATTTGACAATCAATTGTAGATGGATACACAGCACCAGCAGTTCTGCCAACAAATGACAAAGCAGTGAAACTCGATTAGAATAATTCCAAAGCCAAAAATGTACTTCTGAATGGTCTTAGTGAAACAGTATTCACCAAATTTGCACATTGTAAATCCATGAAAGAGATTTGGGACAAACTTCAAAATATTTATGAAGGAGATTCAAAAGTCAAAGTAGCAAAGCTTCAAACTTACAGAGGTCAGTTCGAACAACTTAAGATGAAGGAAGATGAGAATATTGCAGCTTACTTTTTACGAGTTGATGAAACAGTAAATGCAATCATAGGATTGGCAGAAGAAATCAAAGAATCTGTAATTATTCAAAAAGTACTAAGATCTCTTCCTATGAGATTTGACCCTAGTATATCATCACTAGAAGAAAGATTAGATCTAAACTCAATGGATGAATTACATGGAATCTTCATAGCATATGAAATGAGAACTGAACAGGAAAATTGAGATATAAAATAAGCATCCAAAAAGTCAAAGAAAAAGGGAAGGCAAAAAGAGGAACATAGCAGTAGCAGTGACATCTCAGAAGATGATGAAGAAGTGGCCAACTTTGTCAAAAGACTGAACAAGGGAACCAACGGTAGGTATAGAGGTAAGCTTCCTTTAATTTGTTTTAATTGTGATGGTATTGTTCATTTTGCTAACAAATGTCCTTATAAGAAAAAGAGAAATGATGAAGGTTAATCAAAAGGAAAACAAGCACATAAAGGCAAAAGAACCACAAATAAAGTTTTCAAGAAAAGCTTATGCACCAAAGAAGACATCTCATCATCAGATGAAGATGAAGTCATTGATAGTGAGACAGAAAGAGTTATATTCATGGCAGTACAAGACTCTGATAAAGAATACTTTAAAGAAGTCTAAGAAGAAATTGAAGAGGCAGAATTTGACTATCGAGAGGAATTAATGTGTTCCATAGAAGTTATCAGAAGAAAAAATAATAAAAACAAGAAACTACAAGCAGAACTAGACAAGAAAGAAGACACTCAAGAACTAGAACAAATGATCACAAACTTGAAGGTTCAAATAGAAGAAGATAAAATAATTGAAGAAGCACTCAAAGAACATCTAGAAGAAAAAGACAAGATCATTGGATTTGGAAACAAATATTGTCACATTAAGAAAGGATCTTCAAAAGAAAAATATGCAGAATAGCTCAAAAGTTTTGGATGACATTATCAATGGTCAAAAATCTCATCATGACAAGTTCAAACTTGGATACAATCAGACAGAAAAAGGATCAAGCTCCAAAACAGCAGAGCAAGAAACATATCCAAAAAGCTATCCAGAAACAATCAAGGGGAATAGTAAGATCTACAAGGAAGATTACAGGGACACTCCTTCACCGAGAAGATTCAGATTTCAGAATCAAAAACCGACAAATAGGCCTCAGGAAGAAGAAGAATTTATAAGAGTACCTCCTTTCAGAAGATCTTCAACTCCCAGGTATCAAACTATATTTTTTGTTTTATGTTATGCATGTTATAATTTTGGACATAAAGTTGTGAATTTCATAGCTAAAAACAGGAGCACAAACAACTTTGAAAGTCATACACAAAGGGGTTTTCCAAGAAGGCCTAGTGAAACACAGAGAAGAAGTTACAACAGGTTTGAATCTTTGAGCACTGAAGTGGAATGTTACAAATGTAACAATTTTGGACACATGGCCAAATATCAAAGAATGGCAATCCCTCCTAGAGAACCACAATAGAATAACAACAATCACAGACAGGAACCTCAGAAAAGGGTATGGATAAGAAAGAAGGATCAGTATAGCAATGAAGAATGCACACTCGCTCTACAATCTAAGAAGAAGAAACGTAGTTCATATGTTGACAGTGGCGGTTCAAAACACATGATAGGTGATAGAGACAGGTTTCTTACATTACGAAAGGAAAGTGATGGATCAGTCTCCTTCAGAAATGATGATTCAGCTAAAATAATTGGAAAAGGCACAGTCAGAATTGGGAACAAGAATACCAAGGAAAAAAATGTTCTACTAGTAGAAGATATGAAACATAATCTTCTAAGTGTGAGTCAAATGTGTGTCCAAGGTCATAAAGTTACTGTTGATTTACAAAAGTGCGAGATAAGAAAAGAAGGTTCAATAAAATTGATTGCTACAGTTGCGAGAACTTCAAGCAACATATATGTATTAAGTGAAATTGGAAATGAAAAGTGGTGTCTAGGAAAGGAAGATGAAAGTTGGCTATGGCACAAAAGAATGGGTCACATACATTTTGATAACCTTGTTAAAGTCAATAGAAGAGAAGCAGTCAGAGAAATGCTCTGGATCACGAAACCAACCAACACTTTATGAAAGCATTGTCAACAAGGAAAGCAAACAAAGACCAAGTTCAAATCAAAGGAATATTCAACAACAAGACCACTGGAAATTGTGCATATTGATCTAGTTGTACCAACTACAACAAAAGGTTTAAAATGTGAGAAATACTTTATGTTATTAGTTTATGATTATACAAGAATGACTGTAGTTTTCTTTCTCAAGAATAAGTCAGAAGTTTTTGAAAACTTCAATATCTACAAGGAAATGGTTGAAAATGAAATGGATTCAAAAATCAAATGCTTGAGAATTGATAATGGAGGAGAGTTCAATTCAAAGGAATTTATGGACTACTGTAGCAGTCATGGAATAAAAATTTAATTCTCTGTTACTATGACACCTCAATAGAATGGAGTTGTTGAAAGAAAAAACAGGACAGTACAGGAAATGGCTCGAACAATGATAGTGGATTCCAAATTGACATATGTATTTTGGACACAGGTAGTTCATACAATAGTTCACATTCAAAATAGAGTAATGCTCAGAAAAAACCCTAAAAAATCTCCCTATGAGCTATGGAAAGGAAGACAGCAAATGTGAAGCACTTCAGAGTTTTTGGAAGCAAATGCTACATCAAAAGAGAAGATCGCAAAATGGGAAAGTTTGACTCTCATGTGGAGAAAGGAGTACTTGTTGGTTACTCAAGTACAAGGAAAGTATACAAGTGTTACAATCTGATATTGAACAAAGTTGTAGAAAACATCAACGTAACAATTAATGAAACAGGCAGACCAGAATCAAAGGAAGAATAAAGTGAATCAATGGAACAACTTTTCGAAGAAGAAGAAGAAGATGAAAAGGAAGTAGAAGAGGAAGATGAAGAGAATTTTACAGAAGCAGAAGAGCAAGTTCAACAAGTGCCTCCAAAGACACCTAGCAGACAAGTACAGAAGAATCATCCTTCAAATCAAATTATCGGAAACAATTACGCAGGAGTTGAGACTAGAAGAAGAATTTGTTCACCAAAACAAACACACCTAGCACTCACATATACGATTGAACCAACCTATTTTGAAGAGGCCAACAAGGATGAATTTTGGAACAAGGCCATGGATGAAGAATTGGATCAAATAGAGAAAAATGAAAAATGGGAATTGGTTCTAAGAGCAAAGGATAATAATGTGATCGGCACAAAGTCGGTATACAGGAATAAATTGAACGAAGATGGACAGGTTACAAGGAACAAAGCTATATTGGTATGTAAAGGATATGCACAGGTTGAAGGAATCGACTTTGAAGAGACATTTTCCCCAGTTTCTAGAATGGAAGAAATCCGATTGCTTTTAGCTTATGCATGCTCCAAAAATATTAAAGTGTATCATATGGATGTAAAATCAGCTTTTCTGAATGGGGAACTTGAAGAAGAAGTCTACAATGAACAACTAGAATGATTTTAGTTGTCAGAGAATGCAGACTATGTGTGTAAATTAAAGAAGGCCTTGTATGGTCTAAAAGAGGCTTCTAGAGCATGGTACTCTAGACTGGATAAATATCTACAGCAGGCAGGGTTCAGAAAAGGAAGTGCAGACAGAAACCTCTACATCAAGGTAATTCAATTTAATATTCTATTAATTGAAGTTTATGTTGATGATATTATTTTTGGTAGTGATGATGGCAGGTTAAGCCAGAAATTTGCAAAGGATATGCAGAATGAATTTGAAATGTCATTACTATTAGAATATAATGGATGTGCTCATTTAACCATAGAAAATATCATTATTTTCACCCACCCATAGGCCGAAGCCACCCCCAAGCACCTTAACCTTGACAGAGAATCATTCTGGAAGCAAACCCTAGGCTAGATAGCCAAACAAAGGTGGCGCATCTTTCTTCAAGGATAGCGCACCAAGAAAGAGTAACAAGATTTGATCAGAGAGTCCAAACCATGGCCAAGAGATAGTCCAAGACAAAACTGAAATCTGCTAGCTGCAGCAGCTGCAACGACAGCTCTCCTCCAAACTTGTGCACAAACTAGCCAACTACAGTGTGCACAAGTGTTGCTTATGCAATTCTAAGAATGCATGTCATAATGAAGACTGGCCTCCTGTATTTATAGTATTTATGGCAGACTGCCTGGGCCAACTTCTCATTATGGGTACTAATTCTTTAGTATATAACATTTCCTTTAGCCAACTTCTTCTCTTAGAGGCTAATAACCTAATACAAGTCATTCTCTTGAACCGACTTGTCTTATAGGGTTATTAACCAATTAATTAGGGTTTCTTCTTGCTTCCCAAAATATTTTATTCTCATCAAGTTTACATGTGGAGGTAAATACCTCTGGCATCTACCATAATATCAACACTCCCTCCTAGCTAGGGAGGTATTGAAGGTAGTGGTCTTGAGAACAAACATACCATTCACCCGGTAGCATCAACATAGTCGTATAGACTATCTCATGATTAGATCACGAGCACCATCATCACTATCAGTGTCATCAACTACATCATTTCTCGAAACCATACTCCATCTGAGTAATCAGACATGATGTTGGATAAGTCACTCACTTCACAGAGTGACACAAGAGCCATTATTCTAATCAGGACATATGTCCTAGAAAATTTCCTGGACCATTCTTTGTCTAGGGAATATCTGTCAATTGATCATCCATCTAGTTGATGATCATTTCCAACACTACTGATAGTCTTCAAGGCAATCAGAACAATGTCATTCAATAGAACACAACTGTGTCTATCCATAGTAGTATACAACTACAATTCAATGGTACACTACCACACCAAGTAGCACACAGATACTTAATCAGTGACATATAGTCACAATCAGTGGAACACATCCACCACAGTAGTATACATCTACTGTCTGGAGACATACAGTCTCCATAACAATCATTTGATATCAGCCTACACAAAAAATATTGTTTACGATATAAACTGGATCATTTGGGCCATTCTTCCACTCACATTTGTGAGATCTAGAAGAGCATCTACCCTCAAAAGGTAAAACATCAATGATGAGTTGTTTGGACTATTCTTCTCAAGCAAGGAAGAATAATTGTCTTGATTTTTTAACCTGGACCATTCACCTATCTGGGCCATTCCTCTGGCACTAAACAAAGTGAAACCTAGAGAGAATGAGTCTGCCCTAGGGAATGCCTGTCCCTGATTGTTGAACCTGGACCATTCACCTATATGGGCCATTCCTCTGGCACTAAAAAAAGTGAAACTTGGAGAGAATGAATCTTCCCTAGGGAATGATTGTCCAAACCATTTCCTAAGGAAATGACTATCCTTCACCAACCTCCAAAATGGACCATTCTTCGAAACTTCTCATAGTTGTGAGCTTTGAAAGAATGATTTTTCGGCGAGACGAACCAGTCTTCTTGACCACTACTGAGAGTGACTGTCAATAAGAGAGATTGGCCTAGACCATTCCCTATGTTAACCATAAGGGGAATCATTTTCTATGGTACATCATCAGTCCATCGAACCATTTTCATTACAAAAATGACCGTTCGATCTGGACCATTTTCCGAACTGGAAAATCCCTGTACGTCAGAAATCTCAAACCACTTTCCGAACTGGAAAGGAACTACTCATCCTGGACCATTTTTCAAACTAAAAAATGATTGTCCATAAGTCAATAACACATCATTTCTCCCTCCCAACCTGGGAATCATATCTTCCTTTTTCAATAATGAAGTTGTCTCCACAAGCTCTAGCTTGAGTACGCAAACTCTTTCATCTTGGACAGAAGCTTTACCAAAATGTTTGCTTATCTGCTCATCTGTGGAGATATATATTGGAGAACCACTTTCTCCTTTCTGGACTTCATCATGGAGAATGTAATGCTTGATCTCAATTATACTTCGGTCTTTCTGGAACACTGGTTTTCTCTGAAGGCTTCATATAGCTCTGACCAATAAAGTATATCATTGCTGGATTCCTCTTTGTTTCCTACTAGCTCATCACATCGTGTCAAGGGTCAAACTGGAACATATCCAAGTGGTACTTATTTTTCCATCATGAGAGTCCATCATGGATTAGAAATCCATCATCCTAATCTTCTGAGAAACCATTCTGATACAATATCTTTGTTATAGAAAGTCTTCACCACGCTTCTATTGTGCATTGAAGGTTCTCCACCAAGTTGTCTTCTTTCATCTGCATACAAGGGTCTCTTTCTGGTATACCTCAAATCCTTGAGGTTACTCTCCGTATGATCTTTGTTCAATTATTCTTTAGAATAGTCTTTGTCAATCCCATGGATATTGTGGACGATATAATGGTTCATGTAGAGGTATGTATGGTTTACTGGAACAAGTAATCATCGTAGTCTTCTCCCTCCATCTAGGAGAACCTCTAGTTATGGATCTCGCAATGCTTACATTCATAAGTCTTCCATACATTGTTCTTCATCACAACTTTCAGTTCCTATGCTTGATTTATTTTAGTGAGTTTATATTAGCCTGGTAGTCTTGTAATTCTCGATACAATGAGTGGTTGTTCTGGCTTTTATTTCTTTCTTGGAATCTTCATGTTCTTCTTCATGTTTCCTTTTAACTCATGGAGTTTTCCATAGATTACATTCCCTAAGATTCCAACTTCTTCCTTTCATCAAAGGATCATGGATGTGGATGGACAACCAGGGATAATTTAAGGCTTCTTTTCGAAGAAGACCTCTTCTAAAGTCAAAATGAACACGTGTTTCTTTTCATGGCTACTACCATGGATATATACTTCATCATATTCAATGGATCATAGGATTATCTCCCTCATAATATTTGCTTCATGTATGAGTGAATGTTTTTCTTTTGGAAGTATATAATCAGCTCCCTCCATCTAACATAATCCACTCTTTTGTCTACATCCTTATTGCCTTCTACAAGGTGTCATAAGTCTTTCTCAAATTTCCTCTTGACTACTGACTTTTTTCTGCTTTTACTTCTTCTAGGTTTCTTCAAGATTGATTCTGATTTCGGCTTATCTTGCAGTTGTTACTTATGTAATAACTTCCACATGAATTGTTTCATGTACTTCATCCTTTCATGTGTATTGTCTGACTTGTAGTCATAATGATAGCAATCCTTATCTTGTTGTTCTTCCATAGGTATAGATTCTCTTGGAACATATTATCTTCTAATAAATAGATATGCAAGATATGTACAAAAAAACATGGTATGTACAAGAACTATGAAGAGAATTGTTACCTTGTCTCAAAAGAAGTATGTTTCATCCTGATTAGTCTTCTTTGAAGGTTCCTTTTCTTCGGCAATTGGTGATTTGTGTGTCTCCTTCCTTTTATTTATCTCGGTACAATGATTCTTGTAGTGTCCATATTTTCGACAGTTGAAGCATAGTATTTCTGACATATATTTTTCTTGATTTGGCTTATTCCTTAAGCCAAACTTCCTTTTGTTCCTGAAATTCTTGAATCTTGTTGTGAAGGATTGATCATCGTATTTCTTTTGGGGTTTCTCTTTTGAACTGATCCTTGATTCTTCTTGTTCACAGCAAGTCCAAAGTTCTTCAAATGTAGGGTACTCCTTCCTTGTGTTCATACTTGAGGAAAATGCATCCCATGTTTTGGGAAGACCATTGAGTACTATGTTTACCAATTCCTTTTTTGAAATGATCTCTTCAATAGCTTGTAGTTGATATTTTAATTGAGATATTCTCACAAAGTATGATGTTATGTTGTCATATTCATTCATCTTCATGTCACGGAGCTCATTCTTCAGACTCATTACTTGTCCAATGTTTCTGACTGAGAAAAGGTTTGTTAGGGCATCATACATCTTCTTAGATGAATCAAGATGAGAGATGTAAGGTATCAAGTGGTATTTTATAGAATCCACTATTATACTCATGGCATTGATGTCACTCTCTTTGAACTTCTCCATAACTGCAACATTTTGCGGTTCCTTCTCTTTTCCTTCTTCAAACTCTAGTTCCATGATCTTTCCTTTCATGATATCCAACACTTTATTCTTGGCAACGATGAGGTAAATCATTGTCTTCCATGCTCTGAAGTTAGAAGCCCCATCTAACTTATTTTATGACTTCATAGAGTAAGTCATGGTTGCCTTGACTTAGTCAACCCTAGATTTGACCAAAAACTCAAACTTGACGTCTTATCTTGCTAAGAGTACCAGAATATGCGCTAGGCTAAGGTGCACTAGTATATCCAAAAATTAGGTCAATCCCTTCACTTAAGGTGCCTCAACAAGAGGATTAGGTTTTCTACAACTGCACTTGCTAGTAACCCTAGCAGTAGTGCTTTGGTGACTGCTCCTGCTAGAAACCCTAGTGAGAATTCTTCAACGAGCTTAATATCCTTATGGCTATGCTCCCTTCCAGTGGTTAGACTGAATGAAGGAGGTGTGGGCCCATAACCTATTATAATATAATGGATGTTCTCATTTAACCATAGACAATATCACTATTGTCACCCAACCATAGGCCTAAGCCACCCTCAAGAACCTTAACCTTGGCAGAGAATCATTTCGGAAGAAAACCCTAGGCTAGATAGCCAAACAAAGGTGGTGCATCTTTCTTCAAGGATAGTGCACCAAGCAAGAGTAAGAAGAGTTGATCAGAGAGTCCAAACCATAGCCAAGAGATAGTCCAAGCCAAAACTAAAATCCACTAGCTGCAGCAGCTGCAATGGCAGCTCTCCTCCAAACTTGCGCACAAACTAGCCAACTGCAGTGCGCACAAGTGTTGCTTCTGCGGTTTTGAGAATGTCTGCCATAATGAAGACTGGCCTCTTGTATTTATAGTATTTATGGCAGACTACCTGGGTTGACTTCTCATTCTGGGTACTAATTCTTTAGTATATAACATTTCCTTTAGCCGACTTCTTCTCTTAGAGGCTAATAACCTAATACAAGTCATTCTCTTGAGCCGACTTGTATTCTAGGGTTATTAACCAATTAATTAGGGTTTCTTCTTGCTTCCCAAAATATTCTATTCTCATCAGGTTTACACGTGGAGGTAAATACCTCTCGCAGCTACCATAATATCAACAATTACTTGGAGAACTATCCTTCTTTCTGGGACTTCAGATACATCAAAGCAAATCAGAGAAATGATAAAGAGGTTCAGAATGGAATATTGCAAACGAGTTATCACTCCCATGAAAACCAGTTGCAAGTTAAGCAAAGATGATGATTCAAATTCTACAAATCAAAGGAAATACAGGTCAATGATTGGCAACATAATATATGTGACAGCATCCAGACCAGATGTAATGTAGGAAGTTGGACAGGTTGCACGATTTCAAGAATAACCAAAGGAATCACATGTATTAGCAGTGAAGAGAATTTTTAGATATCTCAAAGGAACATAAGAGTTTGGATTATGGTATCCAAAAGGAAAGGATCTATCTCTTATTTCCTACACAAATGCAGATTGGGCAGGTTGTATTGATGACCTATGAAGCACTAGTGGAGTAGTGTTCTACTTGGGTGAGTGTTTAGTATCATGTCTAAGCAAGAAACAATCATCAGTATCTCTATCTATAGCCTAGGTAGAGTATATTGCAGAAGCAGCATGTTGTACATAGGTTCTTTGGATGAAACAAACTTTGACAGAAATACAGGTTGAGTATGATGAGCCCATTCCAATCTATTGTGATAATACAAGTGCCATCAGTATCACAAAGAACCCGATGATGCACTCCAAGACGAAGCACATTCCAATCAAGTATCACTTTCTATGGGAACAGGTTGCAGAAAAGAACATCATAGTTGAGTATGTGGGCACAAAAGAGCAATTGGTAGACATCTTTACAAAACCACTTCCACGGGAATCATTTGAGTATCTTCGACAGAGACTCAGAGTTATTTCTACTCCAAAATGAATGCTTTTGAATGTTTATCTTATATGTCTTAGATGTACATGAGGAAACACCATAAAGAGGATAGTTTAGTCAAGGGGAGAAACCCTAGATGGAAAGATACCTTTTCCATTGATGACAAAGGGGGAGATATTCATCAGATGCAGAGGATAGAGGAATGGTTCCAGGGGGAGAAATGGTCACAAATATGTAGAGGACAGAGGCATGTTTCCAAGGGGAGAATGAGTGATATGACTTCAATATTGCATGACATAATTTCAGTATTGCATCAGAGTGTTGCCATCAATGCCAAAGGGGGAGATTGTAGATTAAGGTTGGTTGTCATTGATGTCAACCCTTGAAGAAATTCCGGTAGTGAATTACAATAGGAAAAAGGTTTGGGTAATGGACCCAAGGTTGTTTCATGTATAATGGTATGATTTTTAATATATTTTAATGTAATACTATTCTATATGGATAGTATCATTCCATTCATGGTGGTATGTGGAACGTCACATAACTCCTCAAGGTTTGAGAGTTGTGGCCTTACGAAGTTGGAGGACCCTCATATGCTGGCTTGAAGCCCCAAAAGGTCAAAGAAGTCAAAGAGCTTGCAAAGAAGAAATTATTATTTAAATGATAAAGTAAAGTGACAAAGTCAAGAATGATTATTTAAATAATAAAGTGAAGTGACAAAATCAAATAATATTATTTAAATGATAAAGTGAGGTGAAAAAGTCAAGGAGGAATATTTAAATGATAAAGTAATGGTGAACTTTCTAATTATGGAAAGTGGTTAATCCTAAAAATGAGGAAAATAGGTTAAGTGACCTAGAAATGGGTTAAGTGACCTAGAAGATGCTTCTAAAGAAGATATTTGGAGAATATAAATAAGAGGCAAGGCTCTCTCATTTTATATCACACTTGAGAATATTGAATATATATAGGTGACTGAGGTAACCAAAGGATATCTAGGCCAAATTTCAGAGGGAAGGTGAATAAAAGAAGGCAGGAATTCAAGGGAGGATAAATTCTTTTGATGATGTTTTCTAAGGTATGTTATTTACAGGTCATCTCACCATTTTTGCAATAAATCTTTTTCTAGAATTATTCAGACCATGAAATTGATAGGACATTGAGGAAACATATCCAAGTATATGTGGTAAAAAATTTAGCTTTTGGGTCGTTGTATTTTTAGAGTTACACTCCGTGGAAAATAGGGTTTGTGGCTAGTCCTGAAACTAGTCTAAAACAGGTGTTTCGAGTAAAAACATCATAACTTCTTTACAACAAATCCAAATTTAGTAATACCAAATGTGTTGGTTAGAATAAAATCTCCAGTATGTTGTGTAACATTTTCATATCCATTCAACAACTATTCCATGTGGGGCACCCTCTACAATGTCACTCTCTAAAATAAGCCAGAATTCAGCAAGGTATGCCATTTTTGCTATAACTCATTTTCTAAGAGGTTCCAAGTAGTAACACCTGAAGGAATTGCATAAAAAAAATAAAGAACATTGTGTACTACTTTCATATATTTATTCATTACACGTACATAATTATGATTCTTTCAAGTTAGGGTTGTTGACTAATCCCAAACTAGTCATGTGAGACTAAAGAAAAGTTTGATGAAAATGCTAGTCTCTTGTTGTGAAAGTTAAGAAAGGTTTGCAGGTATGTGATCATATACACCAGGTCTATTACAGAGTTA